>BGPR01000215.1:96408-155438 GCA_013235015.1 Araneus ventricosus | reverse complement strand
GACCATTTAATTTGATAAATTTACCAGAATAACTCTGGTTCTATTACAAATTATCTGGTAAAATTTGAGAAACAGTATGTCCATTTCTAATGCCAATCGCATTAATATTTATTTATTTTTGCTTTTTAACCGGTAAAATTTTACTCAATTTTCAACATCACTAGGATTTTTAAAAAGCAGAATGTTTGTAAATATGCAAATGCCTGAGGCACAGAGAAAAATGAACTATAAAAATAAATGCAAAAACTCATTTTTTATAAATTGTTAAATTTATTAAGTAATGTCATAATTACTAAAATTTATCATTTCTTGGTAATTTAATTTTCTTTATTAATATACATAATATGCAATGAATTTATTTTAAGTATTTAAGAAAACAAAAGCACATATTTCAAATCTGACTTCAATTTATTGGACAGTGTTGAGAGCTTGCTTTTATACTTTCTCAACAGGAAGTGACTTCATTACTTAGGAAGTGATGTAATCTCCAGAAAGTTCATGAAGCCAGTAGAAATAGGTTGAAGGTTCGAGGTCCTTCTAGAAAATTCCTTTTGTCGCGAACTTCGCCGCCAAGTCACCCAAGTGGTCGCCAAATATATGCCAAGATTAGCAACTTAAGGAAACAACTTTATAGCTTTTGTTGGCCTCCACTTCTGTGATTACTTTACAATTTATTTGTATTACAATTCCTACAAATTAGTTGGCGTAGACTGTTGATAAGTCTTCATCAAAAAAATGTAAAACAATTCAATTAACATTTTGAATGATTCTTATAGTAAAGCAAAAACGGGTCTTAATATGTTAAGATCTCGTAGACTGAGTCAAAACTGAAGAGACCGCCTTAAACTTACTTTTTTTCTACAAAATCTAAAACATTGAACAATCCTTTTAGTAAATGTAATGTTTTATAATTAAAAATAAAGGATCATAAAAAAATGAATTGGGATTAATTATCGATCACTTAAAGTAGTACTCTCATTTCTTACGTTGATGGCTCTTGACTTCATCATACCAAAATTTCAGCAAAGAAGTGATAAAACAAAAATGGAAGCATTTTAAGGAAAGCTTAACCTCTACTAAATAGCAAGCTCAAAAAGCACTGCGCACGTAAGCTCTCCCTTTCCTTTACCTCTTGTAAAATAGCAAGATTACTCAATTTATTAAACTTCAATAACGTGACTAATACCTCTATTTAAAAAAGTGATGGTACATTTACGTTTAAACTAAGTGGATACTTTTTCTGTTATCTACTAGTTCACTTTCAATAAAAATAACAAATGAATGATTTCACACACAAATTTTAATTTTTAAATCATTAATGTAACATAGTGAACACTAATAGCTGGCTGCTGCTGCATAAAGGCTAATAAGCAAAATAATTTTGCCACCACCTTGATATTTCAAGCATATTTAAAACGGCACTCATATGTCCCGGTCGGGGCAAAGGGGTTTAATTAAACATTGTACAAATTGGAACAAAATTGCAACATAAAGTACACAGTTTTTTATATTATTAAATTCAGCAGTTTTTTTCCCTTTTCATCAAGATTTATGTTCTTTTCTCGCATTAGATGATGTCACATTAGATCTCGCATTAGATTATTGATGACTAAACGCGCACCGATCTGGTTCGAATCATTTGAGAGTTCGAATCAACCTAAAATCATGGTATGGAATTGAAGAAATACTCAGGGACTCTACTATCTCCGGATCCGAAAATAAATTTATTGCTAATTTTTTACTAAATGTCTAACAATACAAAAACAAAAAAGAATTATAAATATTCTACCCATCCATATTCTTCATCAAAAATATATAATTTTAGATATGACAGTTTTAAGAAGCATAGTATAAATAATAGAAAGATGTTCAAGTTATGAAGGAGAAAAACGTAATAGGTACATTCTTTCAATCTGTTCTTATGATCACTTTATTTTGATAATTTTCATATCATTTATGCAAGAAGTTTCCAAATAAAATACAGGAAATAACAAGTTATTTAATTTTTGCTTTTACCATTATCTGATGTAACAAAAAAACTATTGAAAATTGAATAATTTTGGCGCATTCCTTTTCACCATACAGATGAAATTACGTAAATGAAAAACTAAATTAAAAATAAAATTAAACATATCTTCATACGTCTGTAGTAATTATTTAATAACCTTGTATTTATAATCTTAATTTTTAAAAAAAGTAACATTTCGACATTTCATTTCCGGAAACGCTAGCAAAACGAACTTTAAACGTAATTCACTTATGAGGAAAAGGTATTTAAAAATAAAAGGCAATTAAATATTAAATTATTGGCAGAACATCGATGAAATATAAATCAAATGCATTAAGGAAGTGAACAATATATTTTCATTTTTTTCACATTGTAAAAACAAAGTCATGAGATAAGAAATTTTCTAATTATTTAAAGATTTTTACCTTTAATTTATACATTCAAATGTAATGGGGTCGAAGGCCACCGACTGGGCATAAACAAAAAAAATTGACAAAAATCGTTTAATATGATTGATATGAAAAGAAACTACAAATAAAGTATTCTTGTGAACATATATATGCATATATTTACCTTATTTTTTTTCATTTACCCAGCTGTCAAATTTTTAACTTTCATTAAATGAAAAATTTTATTTAAATATATACTCACAAATCATATATACTTAATTCAACATTACCGAAAAATCAATTCAAAATAAAATTTGGCACTTACCAGTAAACTCCTGTTACCAGTTCTTCAAATCCCCACTCCTTTAGCTTTTCTTTAATGTCTATTTTCAATGGGTATGTAAATATCCAAATCAGCTCTAACGCGAGAATATCCCGTCATGCTAAACATAGCCGAGCGAACAGAGAACGATTTTTCGTTTAGCGTTCCTTCATTTCCAAACTGAAACTTTTAGTAAATTGCACTACGCACTTAACAGATACATAAAACAGACGCCGCTATGGATTGATCCATCAGGGTATAGAATGTTTTCACACTTCAACACTTCATTAATATCATTCTTTTCTCTGATATATTGGTATACTTGAGGAGGAACGTTATCTACTTCAATCCAACAAAGTGCCGCCATATTTGAGATTTACCACACGGCATAGTATAACAAATAAATGCACTAATACCATTGTATTTGGTAGATGTCAGAAAGGTCAGCATAGTCAAATAACCAAACATATGGTAAAATGAACGATACTTTCTGAAGAATAATCCGGTAATTTTATCGTTATTCTCGTAAAAAAACAAAGTGTATGGTATGAAAACCGTTTTTCCTGGTTAATTAACTTTTCAGCGTTGTAATTTTACTAAACAGGTGGGTAAAAAGAGCCATAATTTCGAAAACCAGAAATTCTCGTAAACCGTTACCAGAACGAACAGTAAGATTATTAAACAAATGATTTAAATACCGTAAATTTTGTTGATTATCACCAGAATTCTGGTTTTATTACCAGAAATGCCATTACCATACAAATATGGTTTTTTTGCCAGAATTTTTTTCTCAGTGCAGGTCTTAAATTGGTTTTCAAGAGACTGACAGTTTCAATTAGGTGTTTTATTTTCTGAAAAAGAGGATTTAGGATGGTAGTAGATTGGGTGTAATGCGGGGCAAAACGTTTCACATTGCCTCTAGGAATAAAGGCTTTAGCACGTTTAAGTATGGTTTTCTTGAATGTCTATCAATTAGAATATAAATCGTCATTTAATGGCATTAAGGCCAGTTCTCTGTCCACAGAGTCTCTAAAAGAGGCCCAATTAGCCTTCTTGAAGTTCCAGAATTTTTCATAGGAGTAGAAAACCTTTTGTCTTTTCCTGAGTTCTATGATAATTGGGAGATGATCACTTCCAATGTTGTCCAGCGCAGTCCATGAGCACTGGGGGTTTGGTTAACTCAGTGCTGGTCATGACGATGTCTAATGCCTCAGAAGTAATATAACTGAAAGAGGTGTGTGTAGGCGTTCCATCGTTGAGGCTCATAAAGTCATTGTCGACAACATACTGAAGAATGTCTATGCCTCTAACATTATTACTGCAACATCTTCATGTAGAATGTTTGGCGCTAAGGTCTCCGATGATAATAGTGTTTTTGTCCATATAATTAGGGAAAGAAACAGGCAACTGTTTTTGATTAGGAGGATGATAAACATTGAAAATGCGTAGGGGCTTTCCTCTCCAAGTTATTTTTATACCCTGAATTTCAAGACCTCATAAGTTATTTAACCTATCGATTGAAATGAAATGTACTTTAAAAAGGGCTTTTTTCTTTCAATGTGAATAAAATGCCTGCACTATATTACACCATTATCACGAAAAGATAATAAAATCACTGATACGACTGATTACCACTGAGCGGTAAATGTGCATAATAAGAACCTACATATGCGTATTGAGAACAAACCATTCTCACCAAAAATCTAATTTATAGGTACGAGTTACAAAGACATAGCTTAAGTGTGGCTATATGGCTCCCTATTGCGCCTAATTATTGTCCAACACAAACTAAACTATATTCAAACAGTTTAACTAAGCATCCACAGCAAGCAGCAGCGTAATTGTCAAATAAATACTAGATAGGAATGTACAATTTGAGAATGTAAGTGTTGTTTAAGTTTGGAAGAATGTAAGTTTCGAAAAATTATACCAAAATCGATGCTTGACTAACAAATAAAATCAGACCTGAGACAATTGTTTTCTTGTTTTAATTAAGTTCTTATTATATCGTATATAATCATTTTATTTGAACGTATATCTGTATTTTTAATAAGATTTCATATCGTTCTTTAGCACCATTAAACACACATACTCATTAAGGCGACACGGTACCATCTAAACATTTTTTTTTAAATTTTAATATTTGGAATTTCATTTTAATTGTATTTTATGTAAAAAAGAACTCAATAGCTGTCTCGCACAAAAAATTTTGAATTTTTTTCTAAAGTTTTTGTGAAATTTAAATTTTTTAAAAAAATTTTAGCTTTTTAAAAATCCCTAAGGCTTTTTTAAATATGCAGATATTTTCACAAAATATTTTTTCCAGGTAACTAATAATGTACTACATAAAACTTGCTATGGATTTCCTCCTGCTGATAATATTTAATTTATTATTATTTTTTTATTGTTTAACACACAAAAAATTTCATTAATTTTGACTTTGAACATTTTTAAAAAAATTACTATACATCTTAGAGGTAATTCCATAGTAAGTTGCAGAAAACTTATATTTCAGAACATGTACCAAAAATTTCATACTCCTACTTCAATATTTAAAAAAGCCTTAGGCTTTCGAAAAATGGTATATAAACAAAAATACAACATGGAGAAATATGAGTTTCAAACTTTCATTTCAGCAATAGTATGATATAAATCCTTAGAATAGTCTGTAACTTTTACAAAATGTCAATTAACTTATTATAAATTGTTTAAAATAAAAAATTGCAAAAATTTGTTAAAATAAAATATTATACTTGTGTAATGAATGTATACAGAAAAACAAACGAATGATCAATTTCACAAATCTTAATCATAACAATTTAAAAATATATATATATGTATCTCAGAGCTGATTAAATGCAAATTTCGGCTACAAACATAAATTTACAACATATATAGAAATATAAACACCCTTATTTACATTATTTTAGAAGCCCTAATGTATCAAAATTTGCAAACGAGCAAAAACGAAAAAACTCTAATTTAAAACTTTCATTCTTATAAAGAAAATTTCATTTATACTTATAAAAGGTATCTAATATATGCTACAATTGAAGAATTCCATTCAATAATTTGTTTAAATAAATACTTTAAAAGATTGCAATAATAATTTTCTTGTAATTTCATATATGGAATACAAAATATCACCGAATACAATTGTGCAAAATTTTGGTTACACTTTTAAAAACAGTTGATGTTCATACAAATTAAATTTTGCGGAATTTCTATTGTTCAATCAGTTATTAGAAACATAATGCATTTATTATTTTCATAAACATCCAATTTAAAAATGCCCTGCTTTGTATGGAAACAAAATTCCTAATCACAAAACACTATTTCTTGTGTTTTCGGAGATCAAAACACAAAAATAAACTTTCAAAAATAGAATAACTCTTAAAACGCCACAGATAACTCGGATGTAAACAAAACAGAGTGACTTACTTCATTTCAGTTTAATTATACATTTGCGAGCTGCAGAAAAAATAATAATTCATTATTTGTGAGGCTCTGTTCTAGCAGACGATCTGAAAAGTGGGCGTGGCAACATTGTTTACCCTCCTATCATGCATCGAAAATTCTTCAATAACTTAATAACAAATACAGATACAGCTCTGGAATTTTAAAGACATATTTAGAATGAGTCAAGCTATGATATGAGACAATAAAAAAATTTTCGATATTTTGATGATTTTTTGGGTACCGTGTCGCCTTAACGGAGCGAACAAATTTTCTGACATCTACAATTATAATATTCAGAGAAACTAGATGATTTATCAAAGAGCAAAGAATTTTAAGGACAACAACTTGCTGAGATCAGAAATAATTTTCAGCAAGGCATAGTATGTAAATTTAAATTGAAACAATGATTTCATTTTTTACCAAAAGCTCATCACCTTGTGATATGGTTGAAGTATCAGAGGGATTTGAACCCAGGAAAACAGGAATCTAAAAGAAAATGCAACGGAATTTCAGTAGCATGAACTGTTAGGAGAAAAGTAACTTTGCTGAACTACACGTATAACTCAGATGTAAAGATGACCCACATTAGTTAGGGAACAGATGCAACTTATTGATTTAACGATAGTATGTACATAATTATGGTACATTTTTGTCATTTTCATCAAATATTCATTGTTATTAACCCTACCCAAAACAACTAAAGATCGCTTAGCGCTTCAAAAGTTATTGAAAAGCTAGAGCTAAAGATACCACGAACAAACCAGATGCTTCTTTTATTGGGTAAATGATGCATTTTCTCTACACAAAATATTGTAAAACTGATAGCACCCGTACTTGTATCTAACGGAATTGACATTTTTGATGTTTCCTTGTAGGAGAGAGCTAAAATACACTGACGTGCAAAATTTATGCAACGATGAAATATGTAAGCATGCAGCTATGAAATTGCAGAGAAGGACTTGTTGAGATCAGGAAAATAAGCAAATAGAAAGATGCAAATATCAGGAATACTTTTCAGGTAACGTGAGGACATGCAAAGCGCGAACATTCAGTGCGTGTAGTGAAAGGGGTCAGAGGGGCTTAAGACACAATTAAAGGAATTTACTGGAAGTTCAACTGAATTCTTACGTGCATTATGGCAAGAAGGAAACATGTAGACGACTTTAAACCTAATAAAATTATCTCCAAGCTTCTGGAAGAACGTAATGTGACGAGTTTAGCCCAAAATTTTGGAATCGAAAAGATTGATGTTTCACGAGCTTGGAGACCTTCCAAACCACATGTACAGTTAGATGAAAGGTTGGTGGTGGTCGGCTAAGAAAACAAACGCCAATGGGTAACCAATATACAGTGTTTCAGGAGAATACATCGCGATACAAATCAGCTGGTAACATTGGTGAACAGATGCGTAAGGCGATGGGATGACAAGAGTCGCAGCTTGTTATGTCGAAACAACTTCATAAAGGCAGCCCATCGCCAGCCTTCCTGAACGCTGCATTCCATTAACAGTTGTCCATCATAGGTACAATTTAGACTGGTGTTAAGAGCACAAAGACTGGGAATCTTATATATGGAATAAAACGTCCTTTTTCAAGTGAGAGTCGTTTGAGTTTTAGAAGCGATTTTCAACGCCATTAGATATGGACTGAGGTAGAGAGATGGTTGTATCTCCTTAACAGCGAAAAAGTGACCGTTATGCTTGTAGTGGCATGCTCATCTGGGGAAGCATTTATGATGAACAGACATTTTCCACGGCGGTACCGTTAACAGAGACAGCTTCTGTCAGCAAGCGATCCTTCCTCAAGTGCATCTCTTCCGAGGTGCCATTAGGAAAGGCTTCTTTTTTCTTGAACGTTAATGGCAGGCGACATCGTACTCGTGTTGTTTAAGAGCTTATATGAAGTAAAGATATCACTAGAATGGATTGACCAGCCTTCATTACTGGATTAAATCCACTAAAAACGTGTAGGGTGCTTTGAGCCGACGACTGTTGAAATAATTATATCCACCGGAGGATACCCAATAACTGAAAGACCTGCTAATTGAAGAATGGATGAATGGGCAATCTTACTTGAACAACTGTTGGATTATCTGGTGCTGAGTATGGAGAGACGATGCTAAGAAATCATTGGAACTAAGGGAGATCAGACCTCTTAATAAAAGAAAACTTCT
Organism: Araneus ventricosus; assembly: GCA_013235015.1. Lineage (NCBI taxonomy): Eukaryota > Metazoa > Arthropoda > Arachnida > Araneae > Araneidae > Araneus > Araneus ventricosus. The sequence goes on along the minus strand of BGPR01000215.1, from coordinate 147,088 downwards.
TCTGTTCTGTCCTTCGGGCAGACAATCATTTACACCAGCGCTATTCTTTCGATAAAGCATCTAGTTTAAAAAGGCCACATTACAAATGCTTTCGCAATAAAAACATTTGATTCTTTTTTAGGTTTTCTATTTGCTCGCATCGTACTATCAATCGGCGGTGTAGCACTTCACAGAATGTGGTGTCATCGGGCATTCAAGGCCAAATTGCCTTTACGGATTTTCCTGTGTTTAATTGAATTTGCACTAGTCGAGGTAATATGTGTTCCCTTTTTCAGTTTGAATTATTTAGAGTTTCCATTTTTTGCATAATGGTCTGAATTCTCTACGGACAAATACCTTCATGTAGTTACCAAAAATCGTGTTTTGTTCCTTTTGTTTTACTTGCTTAATACTGAGAATAATTCTTTTTTTGTATCTATATTAATTTTCAGAGTCCGCGTGCATGTCAGTTAAAATAAGTTAAATTGAAATTTAAATTTTAGAATTCAAGAATATCACAAATTGAAATGAAACTGAATAAATGAAACTCGGGAATTTATATTATTCTGTTATTTGCAAGCAGACAGTCTTAGATGCACTGTGAGACAGACCTAACCTGAAATTTTAACTACTTTGATACTTATGTTTTCGTAAGTAGAGACGATTAATTTTGTTTTGTATGCGAAGGGTAATCAGAAAGTGTCGCAAATGTCACCTACATTCAAAGCTTAAATATGCAGAATCAAGACGTTTGGCAGTTGTTGAATTTGAGCCCTCCCACCGGAAAAAATTAAAAGGCCGTAGCTCTCGCTATATTTGTACTGTAGAGCTTAAAAAAATATGTACGGAGAAGAGACATTTCAGTTGAAAGTCAGACATAGAAAAGACATTGAGCTCAATCTCTTTGAAAACTCGTTATACTTGAATCCTAGTCATGAACCTATAGTTAATCACCTGTAAATAATAATTTTCAAATAAGTTTCCGGTTTTCAGCACATTCAAGGAGATTGAGCGCAATTTAAATACATTCTTCTTTTTTGTTCTGCAAATAGCAGTTTCGTCACAAACTTAGGAAACACAGGTCTCATAACAAAATGTTCAGTTAGAATAGAATGAACTAAAGCACAGCAAATACAGTAGTCTTCACATAATTTGGGAATAGTATTTTTATGTTTTTCACTCACAGCTGTACAAAGTGACTGATTTTGACTGTATGAGGCCGCAGACGAAAATTATTTTGAGGCCCCCTCCTAAGAAAACCCTATAGATGATAAAAGTGTAACGGAAAATAACATATTGTTACAAAACTCGTTCTGTGGGTGTATAATGTAAACAGACCAACACGCAGGATAATGGAGACTGAAGGTTTACTCATAAATATGCAGGAAAACACGTAGCACTGGTAATAGGAAGCAATAGATCTTGCACAGATTAGCAAAGTAAACAGACAACAATTCACAGGTAATAGCAGTTCATTACTTTGAAAGTTAGCAACACAAATAATCAGCAAATCACTAATAACGAAAATAACAACACTTTCAATAGCACTAAGCTTCCCAGCTCGCACTGCAGACGAATCTCCAAAGTCTTTCCATTCGATCAACACTCTCCTCTCAGATCGAAGCGCGGTCCTTAAATACTCTCCCCGAGAGGCCGTGACGTCACATGGAGTCTTCTCGTACATTCAAGCGTTTTTACTTTATTAATACAGATATCGAGAATATAGTCGTATTTTTTGAATCACGGATTTGTCTCCATGGTCCCAAAATTGTCGCCAGGGACAGGGGTTCAGGCCCGGTCATCCTATACTTACCCCTGTAAAACTCAGTTCCCAAATGCAAGACTAGTCAGGCAGGAGAGCGGCATTACATTTTTTCAACACTGCTCCCCTCTTCAAAGACGGATGACCCGACAGTTTCATAACATTGAACTATGATCATTACCTCCACTAATTAAAGTGAATAATTTTTGGCTTGGTGTTAGGTGACCTCTGAACTCTGCAAATAACATCGTTGAGTTTCTTGACGATAGAAAGTATATGGTCCTTCCCAGTTCTGCTGCGGTTTCGGTCTCAGAACCATCCGTCGCTTCGGGTTATACATCCAGCCTTTATCGCCGTCTTTAAAATCATGGTCTGTTGCTCCTTATTCGTAACGAGTCTTCATTCGTTCACTGGCCAGTTTAATTGGTTCCCTGTCAAACGTATGTACGCTTTCTAAACGTGCCTCCAAATTTCATGTATTCATCGGCGAGAAAGGTGTATCACTCGGTCCATGAACGGACCGTGAACATGACACATGACCACCGACTCAATCATTCGATTTAGAGTCTACATATATCACTCGGTCGTCCAAAGAGGAGAGTTCGACCGAAAAGCATGTTTGTTGAAATGAATCCGGTCGCTTCCGCCGGTCCGCGCTTCTATAGGCAAAGAGAAAGAGTGGCAAATGTGAATCCCAGTCATTTTGATTCTTCGAAACAAGTAAAGACAGATGATTTTAAATCATTCGAGTAAACCTCTCAACCATGCCATCGGATTCAGGATGTAACTCCGCCGTTCGAGGCTTCATAATTCCTAAAAGTTTGCAAAGTTCAGTAAAGGACTTACCGATTGCACTTTGTCGCTACAGGAAAAGGTCCCAAAATATCCAAAGCCATTCTTTCGAAAGGTGCACCCATGTTATAGCGCTGCAAGCGACCTTTAGTTCTTGTTTTGGGTCCTTTTCGGGCTTCACAAGCGTGGCATTCCCTGCACTATTTTTCGATGTCGCCGCGAAGTCGATCCCAATAAAATCGCCGTTGGAATTTGCTCAACGTTTTCATAACTCCAAAATGGCCTCCACTTGAGCTGGCATGAGTCTCTCGCAAAACTTCTTGAATTATACTTTCTGGGAGAAATAGTTGCCAACGACAATAAATTCCATCATCAGTTTAACCCTTACGACATAGAACACCATCCTTAAGGTGTAAGGAGTCCCAAAGAGCCCAATATCGTTTTGTTTCAGGTTTCTCCGGAGCGATTTCTTCCCCAGATGGTAGTGGTAAGATGGATTTAATTTCTTCTCTAGAATTGGCCTAATAGCAGGATCTTCCAATTATGCTTTTTCCATCTCACTTGAAGACCAGGTATCCTCAGTTGTTAAAAATTCACGGAAATGTCTGTTTCAATTCCGAACTTTTTCTCTGCATTCGTGAAATGTTTGCAGCTCTCTTTACAGGGTCATCGAGAGAGGGCATCTGTTTTTCCGTGAGAGGTCCTATTGCGATGCTGGATTTGAAGTCATATTCTTGAAGTCTTTGGTTCCAGAGAGCTATCTGGCCTTCAGGTTCCCTAAAATTGAAAAGCCAAATTCTCTATAGATTTCACAATGGCTAGTAATTATTTACGCGAGACACAATAATTTCTTTCTGGCTTATCCAAACTCTTACTGATGTAAGCAATGACACACTCTTTGTTTCCTATTTTTTGAGAAGTCACGGCTCCTATTCCTTCATTACTAGCATCCGTATCCAAGATAAATTCCTTCTCAGTCCGGGGATAGGTCAAGACAAGGGAATTTGAGAAAACCTGCTTAAGACTATTGAAAGGTTTCTCGCATTTTTCGGTTCAATTTAAGTTTGATCTAGTTTCAGTTAGTTTATGTAGGGGTCTTGCTAATGCAGAGAAATTCCTTAAAAAAGGACGGTAATAGGTGCAAAGTCCAAGGAGATCGTGTACTGTCTCTGAACGAGGCTAATCAACTACTGCCTTAGTCATTTCCGGGTCGGTTTTAACTCCGTCTGCTGAAATTATGTTTCCAAGATAAGAAACTTCCTTTCGGAAGGATCTGTATTTCTTTGGACTTAACTTGAGGTTAGCTTTTTGCAGTCTCTGGAATACTTTACGAATATTATTCAGATGTTCTTAATATGTTCGTCCTACCATTATAATGACATCAAGATACATTAAACAGCCTTCAGACATAAGTCCACGCAATACCGTCTCCATTAGTCTTTTGAATGTGGCAAAGGCGTTACAATGTCCGAGAGGCGCTACCGTAACATGTGAGAGTTCTTGTCCGGTGGTGAAGGCTGTCTTTTCTCTATCTTTAGGTAGGATCTGGACTCGCCAGTATGCACTTTCAAGTCTAATGTCGATAACCATCGGCTTCCATTCAAAGCATCCCGGGTGCCGTCTATCCGTGGTAGAGGATAATTGTCCTTTATCGTAGTCTCATTTAATTTCCTGTAGTCAACACAGAAACGTGTCGACACATCTTTCTTCTTAACACGAACAAATTACTGACGATTCTTCTATTATTCCATTAAGCACCATCTCTTAATTAGGGGATCTGCTTCCTCTTTCTTTGCAAGTGGCAAAGTCTTGGATATTGTTTAATTGTTGGATATTTACTTGTATTAACCCCTTCGTGACGAGCGCTGCATATATGCGTTTCAGCTTGACTCATCTCAGGGCCGAGCGCCGCACCCTTGCGTTATGGCGGAACTGCTGATGAGGGCCGAGAGCCGCACATATGCGTTTGGCATTTGGAACAAAATGTTTCCTATCAGATGGCGTTACTATTCCATGTTTCTTTCAAAATATTGTCCCCGCACATTAGTATTTATCTCTCCAAGGTCAGATTGTTTTCGGCCACGTGTTTGTTAATCATTAATTTTGATTTATTGGATTTTCGAGAGTATAAACAGAAACGCGTGCTAGCGAGTGTGAACAGAAGCATGTACTAATGAGCTCTTTACCACATTTTGAAGTGGTCGTTTATAATTTCTCCTCTCGCTGGAAATGGGATTTTATGGGAGATATTTTGGCAAGGGTTTTATACCTTTCAGTTTCATTTGTGCAGTCATGGCTAAAAGACCGCGTTATCTTTCCGAAGAGGAAATATCTAAATTTATGAATGATCAATCATCCCCAATTGATATAGCAATCGAAGAAAAGCAGATCAATATAATAAATGCGATTGCCGAAATGTTGCCACACCTTTTGGCGGATAGAAAAATAGACAATAAAGAAAGCTCAGCAATGTACGATTGGGCTGTAAAAACGAAAGAAATACAATGTGATAAGAAAGATGATTAGATTTTTGATATTAATTTTAGTTGGTCATTTATGTTATGGAAACGAAACAAATGATGAAAAAAAATCATATTAGTGATTTTTTAAACGCTCTACATGATGCAAAATACGCATCTTACAGTAAAAAAGACTTTGCTGAATTTTTGGTGCAGTGCCACAAAGAGGGCGTGCCAGAAGATTTTAAGAAAGGTTTTGGCTCTAACTTAAATGGACTTAAACATTTATGACTAAAGGTTAGTTGCATTAAAAAGCAGCTAAATCGCGGTTATTAAGCGTTTAGAATAAAAAAACGCCATACTTGAAAGTATAATGTAAGTAATTAGCCAACCACAGGGCTTCTTTTGGCTTTTTTTCGTTTGGTAAATTTCTTAACGTTTATAGCTAAACGACAACCGTCATCCGGCTACGTGTTAGCGGGATCTCTTGTTAGCGGATGAGATACCGCGGCGGTTGTAAGTTAAAAATAGGATATAAAAGAAACAAGAGGGAAGATAACTCTACTCACTATAGGAATAGAGCTATCACGGGCGTGTGCGACCGATGCGGCGTTGGTGTTAACAACCGTTCATATCAAGGTACACTAGCCCCATCCCTCGATACGTTTGAATAGTTGTGTGGGACATATATATGCACCCGTTTACAATCTTAAATTAATAAAACTATCGAAGTTATCATGGTTACATCTTATCAAAATTTTATTGGCATTGACATCGGAAAATTCAAGAATGTTGTTGCAGTTCACAAAGAGAAAAATGCTGTCGAATTTGACAATAATACTTCTGGTTGGCAACAATTGTTTCAAAAATTTTCAGATATCTTACCTAACTCTTTATTAACTATAGAAAACACGAAAATATGAGCTTGGTTTGTCGCATTTTCTTATTGACAAGAATATCACCGTACATCGAGCTAATACCCGCAAAGTAAAAAGTTTTATTTTATCTCAAGTAACTTTAGCAAAATCCGATAAATCAGATGCAAGGGCTCTTACTCAATATGGATTTGAACGCCATAGAACTCTCTCTCCCTACTTCTGAAAGACAATCAACCTTGGTTGCACTTGGTCCACGTGTGATGATATCACGCAAATGAGAACTCAGGAAAAATGTAGACTGGAAGAACCTGAAAACGACCATACAAGGGAAAGTTGTCAAAAAACTATTGAATTCTTTAATAGCCAAATAGATGAACTCAGTAATACTATACAAAAAATCATTGATGAAAGCCATGAGTTACAAAAAATCCTTAAAGCAGTTCCTGGAATAGGTAAAAAGTTATCACAAGATTTTCTGTGTTTAATACCAGAGCTTGGTTACTTAAACAGAAGAGAAGTAGCAAGTCTTGCCGGAGTTGCACCTCATCCTAGGGAAAGTGGTAAAGCTGTTGGTTATCGAAGGATTATAGGTGGTAGAAGTAATGTCCGTAAAAAGCTTTTTATAGCTGTCATGTCTGCTGAAAGGTCCAAATCCGTACTTGGTGCTTTTTATTCCAAGCTTGTTGAAAGTGGTAAGAAGAAAATGGTAGCTATAACAGCTCTAATGCGAAAAATTATAGTAATTGCTAATGCAAGACTTAAAGAAGCAATTAATTTGCATACTATTACAACGGTAACTGAAATTGGCTAATGAATATGTGCGTCCACACAGACTTAAAGCACATATTCATTAGCTAAGCAGAAATTGTTGTGACAGCTGTTTGATATAAAATTTTATTTCCATGACACACGTGTTTTTATTGCCCACATAATTGAACAAAGTTACAGAATTACACAAATAAATTTAAAAAAAAAACATAGTTGATATGACGGTTCGCGGTGGCATCTCGTCATCCCGCTGCTTGTTAGCGGGATCTGCTGTGGCGACATAAACTCAAATCACTTCAAATTTCAATCCAAAGAGGTATCATTATGTCAAACAATTTCAATTTTAAAGAATTTTTTAACCATTATGAAACAAATAGTACGTCAGATGATATACAAAGGTATTATTTGCTGTGGAAGTCAGTAATAGCCGCAGAGACACAAAGAATGCTCAGAAAAGAGCAAACTAAGTGCGAAAGCTGCACTATAGATGAGGGAGGGCCCCTCGGACCGGTTTACAAGAGCAAGCTTCAAACAACCGTAAGCTGCATACACCCCCTGGTTTTGACGTCATTTATGGCTTTTCGACACTTCATCAGTGGTTCATTTGCATCTATGGATTTTTCCGATGATGAGGACAGTGACAGTGTTAAAAAAATACATTATTGGAATTCTTCAGATAGTTTCAAATCTTCAGAATCTGAATTAGAAGATGATGATAATACTAATATATCGGATCCAACTGCGTCATGTGAGTGGAGTGCTAATATAGAAGAACTTCCTACTATCGATTTTACTGCGAAACCAGGACTTGATGCGAATAATACATCATTGTCCTTGCACTCTGAACTGAACTTTTTAAATTTGTTATTCACTGAAAGCATGATCGAAAAAATTGCTGAAGAAACTAATTTATATGCAAAAAAAATCTGTGAAGTTTATCCAAATGCATCAAGCACATCTGCATTTGTACCACCGAAAATGTTTGACGATGTTAAAATTAGTGAAATGTATGTATTTTTGGGTCTCGTAATACTTATGAGCGTTATAAGAAAACCGTCTATGAAGTTGTATTTTTCAACTGATGCCTTAGTTTCTACTCCCTTTTTTAACTCAGCGATGACGCGTGATAGATTCTTGGACATTATGAGATATTTCTATTTTACAACTTCCTCTAGTACAAAGAAACTTGAAACAATGAATCCAGTACTTGAGTGTTTGAGGTAAAACATTAAAAGCGTATATACACATGATGAAAATATATCTGTTGATGAAAGTATTTTTGCTTGGAAGGGGAGATTAAGTTTTAAACAGTATATTCCATCAAAGAGATTCAGATATAGAATGAAAATATACAAATTATGCGAATCAAAATCTGGCTATACTTGGAACTTCTGTGTATATACAGGAAAAGACACTTCTTTAGTGGGAACTGGGCGTACATACGGTGAACGTGTCGTGAAGCTTTATTGTCAAATTTATTGGGAAAAGGCTATAATTTGTACTTGAATAGATTTTTTGTGTCCCCAGAACTAGCAACGCATCTCAAGGAAAATAAAACAAATGTATGCGGAACCGTAATGAATAACCGTTAAGGAATGCCAAAAAATTTACCCCGACACTTGGAAAAGATGAAATATTTACAGTGCAAAAAGAAGGGATGAACGTTGTTAATTTCAATGATAAAAAAGAAAAACGTCTTATTGTTAACTACTTTTCATGGAAAAAATACCGGATCAACGGTGAAAAAAGACCGAATAACTGGTAATGAAATTTTTAAAACAAAATGTGTTCTGGATTACAATCAAAACATGTGAGGTGTCGATCTTTGTGATTCAATAATGCATCACTATCCCGCCTTTCGAAAGACCATCAAATGGTACAAGGAATTGTTTTTTGGCTTTTTAACATAGATATTTATAATGGCTACATTCTTTTTTAAAAGCATCATTCCCAGATAATTTCACTTTTAGAAATTAAAATGCGCTTAATCCATGAAATCATGGATAAGTATCTAGAAGAAAAACGCACTAATATAATTACAAAATCACCAAACACATATCCATTGAGGTTTTGTGGTCGTCAGTTTCCAATATTGTGCCCTGAAAAATGTAGTAATAAACTAAGAAAGAGATGTGTAGTTTGTTCAAAGCGAGATAAAAGACGGTTTAGTATCTATGAATGTAAAAAGTGCAATGCCGGTCTCTTCATTGATCCGTGTTTTGAGATATTTCATACGGCTTTGAAGTATTAATTATTACAATATTCTTGAAATATTTTATAATTTTAAATGTGAATTTTTTTATTTTTTCATATATTTTTATATTTTGCGTCAATAATCTAGAGCTAATTTAAGTTCTTTCAATTATAGTAAAATGCACTATGTTACTATATATGCACTTCTTTTTATTATTAAATATCATTCATTTTATTTAAAATTTTTTCATGATTTAGTGTATGATATCGTTTATTATATATGTAAAAATGGTTTCATTTCTATAAAAATTGTACTTTTTAGGCGTTATTAAGTAACGCGTTCTTTTTTCGAAATTTAATGCGAGTTAGGTTTAGCGAGAGAAAATGCTTCTGACGGTGGGCACGGAATGCGCTTGACAGCTCTCGGCCGGTGGGCACGTTTCCTTCAGAGAGCGGCCGTCCCTCAGGGGTTAATTCTATGTTGAGTCATATTGCAGCGGCCGACATCTGAGTCACTAGTAGAGAACAACTTCTGAAATTCTTGAAGAAGTCCCTTCATTGTTGTTCGCTATTCTTCATTCAGCCCTTCAAGATTCTGCAAGAGTGACTGGAGATGTAGTGATTCGGAAAATTCTTGAGGACGAGCAATGATATTCACCACTGGCTCACTCGTCGCATTAACAGCTCCTTTGTCGACGGTCTTGGTTTATTTTCCAAATTCAGAACACAAACGGGGAAGGCTTCTTTTTTAAATCAACGAGTTTGGCCGCCACAAGGACATCTTTCTGGGAAACGTGGCTAGGAAAGTGCTTTACAGCGTATCTGAATTGTCCAGAAACTTCTGGAACTCACTGTATAAGACATTCCAATCTTGTTGGTATAATAGTTTTCTCTTTGGCCAATACAGAACATAACTTTGAATGCTCTGCACTGGCTGAAAACAAAGGAATTTTCTCTCCTCCTGTTCGTATCTTGTTCTTCTCCAGTTCTACCACAAAGTTACATTTTGTAGGAAATCCAGGCCGAGAATAGAGAGATCGGTGAAGTCAGTTACGTAGATTTTGTGCTGGAATTTTCTGGATTCACATTCAGCTGCTGTCTCAAGTTTCCCATGCATATCCTCCTTTTCACCAGTAGCGGTCTTTACGGAAATGTTTGAAGCCATGTAAATAAATTCCTCCTTCATTTTCTGGTTCAAGTCTATTCTTGCGAGAGTGACATTGGCACCGTTAACCACCAACATTAGAAAAAGGGATACCGCAAATAAATCCTTATAAGTAGAGTCCATTTATTCCTCCCCAAAGTGCTGAAATCTTCAGTCTTTCTTCAGGGACTTTATTGAGAAATGGCAGCCTTCGCTCCGTAAGACGGCAATGCATTAGTTTTCATGTATGGGCGAAATCGTCTGGCACTCTCTCTGTACGTGCTCAATTTTGTAACACTTCCAGCAAGTCACGTTCGAATTTCTTCGAGGAGTGGTTTTCTTGCCGGAAGCAAGACTATTCGATAAGTTTTTCCATCGTTTACAGTAGGCAGTCAAATGTTTCATCTTTTTCATTCCCATTGCCATCCTCTATCTCAATCGATCTTACATTACGGGATGTTTTTTAAACAGCTTTCGCAGCCTCATACTTCATGCTATATGCCAAAGCTGATTTCAAGTCTTTTCATCCATCCACCTTGTTGCATGCTCTGTATCTTCATCTCGGATAGCGTCGACAAAGTACTGTTCTTCTAGGCTGTCCCAAACATCTTGAGGGCACTCGGCTTAGGTGAGGCTCATTAGTCGCTTCATATCTGCGGCTAATGCCTGAACGCATTCTACTGGCTTCTGCCGTGTTATCTTCCTATAAAACTGGGTAAGATGACTGTCTCCAAATCGGGATTCCAGAGCGTTTCGGATGGTTATTAGGTCCGTCAACTTCTCAGCTGGGAGAACCTCCGCCACTGATCCCCGGAGAGAGGCCACAAGTTGATTGGCTATCACATGATTATTCCATCCGTTCGTAGAGCTTACAACCTCAAACTACGTATTGAAGACAGTTCATGGTGTTTTTCCGTCGAACGTCAGTGATTTGACAATCGGTTTAGAATACATGAGCTCTGGACTTGCCGGGATATTATTTGGTCTAATCTCCACATCACTTATCCTCTGTTCGAGGAATCTGATATTTCCCTGAAGTTCATCAATCTCTGTTTTCACACCTTGGACATTCTCTTCTACTTTTCCTATTAATCTGTTAACATATTATTTTATATCTTCTACTTTACTTTCGACGTGTGCTCTCATCACTTCCTTTCCAGCTGGAATCAGATTTTTCATTTCTTCTCGACCCTTTTCTAATTCTTTCTTCGTTTCTTCTTGTTCTTTCTTCATTTCCTCTTGCCCTTTCTCCACGGATTTCTTCATCTCAGATAGCAGAGCAAATAGATCAGCGTTCTCAGCCATCTTCGTCTGAGATTTCGTATTCACCATACACAACTACCCCGCTTCAGGCACCAGTGTTACAAAAATCGTTCTGTGGGTGCATGATGTGAACAGTCCAACATGATGGAGAATGAAGGTTTATTCACAAATAGGAAGAAAAACACGAAGCACAGGTAACAGGAAACAATACATCTTGCACAGATTAGCAAAGTAAACAGAAAACAATTCACAGGTAATAACAGTTCATTACTTTGAGAGTTAGCAACACAAACAGTCAGCGAGTCATTAATAATGACAATAACAGCACTTTAAATAGTGCTCATCTCAACAGCTCGCACTGCAGACGAAACTCCAAAGTAGTTCCAGTCTATCAACATTCTGCTCTCTGATCGAAGCGCGGCCCTTAAAAACTCTCCCCGACAGGCCGTGACCTCACATGGAGTTTTCTGCTACATTCAAGCTTATTTTCTTTCCTAATAGAGATATCGAGAAATTTGTCGCATTTTCTGGAATCATCGATTTGTCACCTAGGTCGCCAAATTTGTGGCTAAAATGATCGCCAAGGTCAGGTGTGCAGGACCGGACATGAGAAACAAATTTCAAGGAAAGATTGGTCAATCCGAAGTGCTAAAAAAGAATTTCTTGGTTAATGCCAACCAGGAGTCAGATGCAATAAACATCTGTGCACATTCCAATATCTAGTCTCCCCAGATACCTCTCCTACAACAGAATCAGGTTTCTATTCCCCGACAACCGATTCCCCTGTTTTCTAACATTCTTGACCAATAGGGTGTCGTCCTCCAAGGAAAAAAATCGGGAATGTGCTCTACCAGCTTTCTAGAGAGGAAAAATTATTGTTATAGACAGGTGAGTCCAAAAGGGATTATCGGTGTAGGCAGGTGGAAAAAACATTGAGTAAATAGGAATTTCTCCAGGACCAAAGAAATATTGTTGTAGGCAGATTAAGTATTTTTATAAACAGGCTTCACTATATATATGTGTGTGCGTGTATATAAAGTATAAATCGTAAAATGGAAACGCAGTTAAATGGCAATGACGATTCGTTGGGGATGAAATCAATGTGAACTCCTAAAAAGATACGGAATTTGACATTTTCTTGCAATCAGTTACGCCGTAAGGCCTAATACATTATTTTCATCCGTAATGTCAGACAAAAAAGCAAAGATAGAAGTTTCGATAATTAAAAACAAATGTAAGATGAGACAAAAAGCTAGATCAAAGTAATAATAAATTTTTTTACGTACCAAAAGGTTGGAAACTGAAGTGATGGTGGAAGGTTATAGCGGTGACCAGCATTAAAGGGAGTGTTTGTGGGACATCGAGTTACAAAATTCGCGTCGCACTTTGGCTGTTGCCAGGGAAATGTACCATGTTAGGTACGATGAATAATAAATAGAAAACGATAGAATAGAAAGCGTAGAGAAATAATGAAAGAAATCAGTAAAATATGAAAAAATAGAGAAAAATGTCTAAAAGATGCGTTTTCGAGGTAAAATAATAGACCTTATCCACTTGAGTGACCCTTCTGCGAAGTATATACTTTGCGCCGACATCGCACTGATAACCCTAGTAGCAAAATGTCATCGGCCATTGAAAGGCCTTTCATCGAAACCCGATTACACAATGATCGGCCGGTGAACGGATTCTTATCGGATAGGGATGAATTTTCATCGGGAATTGCTCCGAAATGTCTCGTCGGTCATTGATCAGCCGATCATCGATATCGAATGAGTTTTGCTAGCCGATACGATAGAAAACCGAACAGTGCGGTTTAAAGGCGATGAATTTCCGATAACTTTTAGATGAATATACAAACAGATTTGGATGTGTGTACGATGAAAAATTGGTTGTTCAAATAAATGGTTGGTTGTTATTTTTAATTAAAATATGGTCAGTAGATTTTAGGTCGAAAAGATTTTGGCAATAAGCACATGGATATCAAAATATAACAAATTATTAATATTTTTATCTTATGAGATGCCAAAGAACCAGTGGCGGTGTTAACAACATGGGGCCCTCCTGGAAAATGTTTAGTGGGGGCCCTCCTTAAAAAATAATGCTTGATACTTTTGCATAGTTCACTTTTCCAGCTATTTAACAAATTATAATTATATTAGGGAAGTTGTGTTACTTTAAATTCAAAGTTAGAGTGACGAAACTTTCCAAAATTATACATATTATATTATGTGTAATATGATTTACTCGATAATAGTTACAATTCATAAAATTTAGCAAAATTAATTAATTAAATTTAGATAAATTAAAATAAAAACATATTTTGCATTAAATAGAAAGGCGCATATGCAGCCGAATCTAATAAAATACAAAATCAAATAATAGAAATTTAAATTAAAAGAAACAAAAATTAAACAATAATAATAATGAAAAATAATGAAAACAATAAACGTTTTTGCGCTCAAACGCAGCAGCAAAAAGTAATTGCTTCAACAGATTTTTTTTAAAAATAAGACAACAAAAACAATAAAATAAAAAAACCAAAGATTCTCTAATACTTAGAACACTTTAATTAGAAATTATTCAAAATGGAAATGAACCAAAATAGCGCACTCATCAGAAACCACACGCCATTTTTAGTTCAAAAAGAACAAAATTTTTTGTGGAAAGGAATGACAAAAAGTCAAAATTTATTCCTTCCTGTGGTTTGAATTTTGTCCGGCCACCAAATAAAGAACCTAAATCCAAAAAATTACCAAATCCATAATCAGAAGAAAGAGATAAAAAATTGACCTTCTTTCAAAAGCAAGCCAAGCAGAAAAAGAACGCTATAGATAAAAACAATCGACGATCTTGAAGCTAGCCAGTAATTCCACCTATGAAGAGAAATTCGAACTATTTCGCAGGGGAACAAAAACTATTTTTGATTAAGAGATCAAGTTTAAGGAAACCATATGGGTATCCGTTATCCTTTAAGTTATCATTTACTTTATCTAAGGCTTTAACTAAAGTAGAGTTGTTATTACAAATTTGTTTAATCCTATTAATTTGAGAAAAAATAGAGTTCTTTATGATTTTAAAATGAAGACTTGTCTGAAAGTTGCAAAGTGAAATAGCCTTAAATTTAAATTCTTTCCTCTTGTCAAATATTCCAACTGAAATATCTGAATTCAAAATTTCAATTTCTAGATCCAAAAAATTACATTTGTTCAATTCATTATTAGTTTTATTTAATTTGAGTTCTTTTGGATAGCAGCTAAAAATGGAGTTAACATTATTATGATTAAAGACCAAAAGGTCATCAATGAAACGAAAACCATAAACAATTTCATTATTAATTAAATCTCTCTCAAATGAGTGGAGAAATAAATTGGCTTGTGCACTTGAAAAACAACAACCCATAGGAATACCAAGAACCTGCTTATAGTAGTTAATTCTATTAAAGAGATAATTTTCACAAATATTTATCATGCAAATTTCTGACCATTTATTTTTATCAATTAAATCAGTATTAAGGTATAAATTAAATAAATTAGAGCACACTTCAATTAATTTATTTTGTGGGAGGCTAGTAAAAGGATTTTCAAAATAAAATGTATAAATGCCATAAATTTCATTTTCTTTGATAAAGTCCAAAATTTTAGTGTTATTGTCAACAATGAAGCTCTCTTCCTTTTTGAATTCTTTAAGAATAATTTTTAGAAATTTAAAGAAGAATTTGCCAAAATAATAATTATAACTACCAGTGCTACAAGAAACAAATCTAAATTTTAAGGAATTTTTATGAAATTTTATAGTGGGAAAAGTAAGGATAATTTAATTGCTGGTTATAAATTTAGTTTTTTTAGCAAGTGCTAACATTCTTTCGTCAAGTTCTTTTATGCCAAATTTTATTAATTGATACGTATTATTTGAATTATATTCATTAAGCATTATTTCCTTGAAGTGAAGTTTACACATTATGCAAAAATTATTTTCTGCCTTATCAACTGTGGCAATAATAAAATTAATAATAATAAAAGCAAAATTTGTAATAGAGGTATTTTCTTCAACGAGCATCTTGAAAAAGAAATTAAATTTTTTAAAGAGAAATAATAATTTAATTCATTTAACTAATTACAATTAATTACAACTAATTACAATTAATTTAATTAATTAAAGTTTAATTAATTACTTTTAATTTACATTTCTATTACATGATTTATTCGACATATTTATTATGAACTATCCACTGATGATTCACTAAAATATAGTAAAATTTTTTTTTACTTTTTCGGAAAGATAAACCTTTATGTTCTAGTTCATAAAATTATTAAAATAAAGTTTCTGTGATGAAAACAATTTTTAATTTGACGCTTCAATCAAAATTGTCTGCTTTTACTTTCACTTAAATAGAGTATTCGGCATAACTTTTTTTGATTTAATGTGTTAGTTATAAGCTGCAAAGCTCCATGAACAATAAATTTTAAAATTTGATAAGGTTTACCCATGATAAAAATTGTAAATCATCTATATTATGGTTGACATAATTGCTTATAAATATACTTATTGCTAGCAAAAAATGTTTATTTTCAGTCCCCTGTTTGAGGCCCCTTATGTCCCGGGGCCTCCTCGCACCCTATATGGCCGCCAGTGCAAAGAACCAGTATGTTTTTAACATACAAAACAAAGCTTTAAGAATAAAGGAGCTTTATGCCAACATTGAAAGAAAAAATCCAGATTATGGCTATGAGCTATAAAGCCCTGCATAAAAAAGTTTTATTTAAGGAAAATTTATGTAAATTGAAAAAAATAGGAATTTTAACAATTTTTATATTTAAGTGAAGACATTCTGCACAGATAACTTTTAAATCGTTCCGCTTCTTCCAAAAAAACTATTTTATTGCTTTTGCTACTTTTAGCAGCATATTTATGTTTGAAATGTTGCACCTACCATTGTGGGCAATGCTGAAATCAGTACCATATTCTGGGCAAAATGAATAATTTTCTCCTTTACATGATCTCTTTAGAAAATCAAAAACTATAACCAAAAAATTTTATCATATTGCACCTTGAATGCAAGAGAGCCACAAGTGCATAAATACTGTATTGAATGTAATAGAGCCAGAAGTGCTAAACATTTTTGTTTTTCAAATTTAAATGAGCAGAAACAAGAGAAACAGCATTCCGAATTTTCGCACTTGCATTCAAGGTGCGATATGCACAATTGTGTAAATTAATAAACTAATCCTATTCTTTCCTTCCAATTACTTTTTTCAATCTTTACACAGAAGTAAACATTACAGTATTGCTCTCAAGATGTCTATAAATCTATATATTTCTAGAAAGATTAAAGAAAGAATTGCAAAAAGTAAACTTTACATTTTTATTTTACGCATTTATATTTTTATTTACAATCATTTTACACTTTCATTTATGAATTTTTTATGTTTGCATTAAACTTGCTCGAAGATTTCTTCGTCCATCCCTATCTTTGGCATGAATATGCCATTTTTTAGTTATATCTTGAATTTCTTCTTTGCTGCTGCTGAAAACATATTATTTCTCACAGCACTTATAAAAATGAAATCAATGTACAGTTATTAATTTACAACAATTATATATAAATCATACATTGATTTGATCACTCAAAAAATTTATAAATTCCTGGCAAGTTTCTGTGGAACCATTCAAATGCCCAAAAGAAAATTAACCAAATTATTCTGGGATGTGAAGAACTGGTATCTGCCTTCATATGTTTCTCAAGAGAAGGAGGGGGGAAATAGTTTTTCCTTCCCAGGAGGTGCGAAAAAGAATCATCGAACCAAATATAAAAATTAAAAATAATAACACACAAAATTCAAAATCCTATCCCTTCATATTATGTTCAAAACCCTTAAAATTTAAAGTAAAATTTTTTCTGCATTATATTAAAATGTTCCTGCCTTTACCCCCCAAAAAATGGAACATGAATGACATACTTGCAATAGCTAGGAAATGTGTGAGACTGTAGTCAGATTAGACAAAGTGCTTTATAGATTATCTATAAAGTAGATAAAACTTTCTCTTTACTTTGGCAAAATAAAAGATTTTGCTCAAGAGTTCAATTTGAAATCCACTATCAAACTGAAAAGATTTGACAGGTACGCCCATCATTAAAAGTCAAAATCTTTGATGGATAACAAGCAATAACACTATTACAATACAGACATTCTAAAGCAATATCCTCTCACATTTTCTGAAGTCACAAATTTGCCACAGAAACCTAGATAACACACACGTATATATATGGCATCAGACATCCAGCATAACCATCAAGAAAGTACAAAATGAAAAATTAACAAAAATTAACTTGTTTACGAGATTGAATGTTGAAAATCCCCATTTCACACTCCTAATTCCCTTCCAATGACATTTTAGTAGAACGCACCTTGATGAAAATCCTGCAATGCCACTCAGAAAATCACACTGAAAGAATGAAAATTTATTAAATCCATGATTTGATACTGTTCTTTAATTTAAAATTTTGATGATTCCATAAGATACTTTAATAATATTTAAAAATACAGCATCCTCCTTAAATAAATTGAAACCTATTGCTATTAACACAATATTGAGATATTGCCCCCAATGAAAGCTGGTCAAATCTAACAGTGTCAGGTCGAGTAGTGGCAGCCATTGAAGCTGAAATTGAAAATACTCTCGAACGACGCATCACAGGATCGTTGACCAATCAAATTCGACTGACAGAGATTTCATACATTATACGATATCGGAACAATATCTATATGCCGTGAATTTCCGATCGGCAAATTTTCATCGGAAATACTGCTCATAAACATATCATTTTCAGATCAAATTTGCCAAAACTGAAACCGGTTCTCGGATACTGATCTAAACGATATGGTCTCGAAGATACTGGGTCAGTTTCCGATGAATTCGATGAATGGCCAGGCCGAAAACGATGAGTTCATGCTACTAGGGAAGCAATCCTTTACTTACATCTTAAATCCATTAATTAGAAGTTCGTAAAGCGAGGAGAGAATTTTATTCATGTTGAGGTTATATCTTAAATCCATGATTTGCTTTTTGGCAGAATTCATTTTTTTGCATATTTTATTGATTCTTATGAATTTATTGATAATTGTGTTTTTGAAGATTTTATATGAGATATTAGAGTTCCAAAAAACATATTTATTAACATTGAATTTGAATTCGTTTCTCTTGTCGTAGATGTCAATTTTTAAGTCGCTTAGTTATTCTAAGCATAAATATAGAAAAACTGCTGGAGCGTGATTGTTTCTGGTTTTCATTAGTTTGAGGTCTTCTGAGTAGGTGGTATTGCTAATTGAGCTGAAGTCTGGAAAGTTAAAAATTATTAGATCATCAATATATAGGAAGGCAGAGTTAAAATTTAAAATGAAAGACCTTTCGAAGAAGTGAAGAAATGTGCTGACTAGTAAAGATGAAAAACTTGTTCCTTTGAGGGTTGCCTTTTATTTGTTAAAAATATTTTATCCGTTAACCTCTTCAGTCCTGAATTTTTTTAAAGTGAGTAAAAAATTGATATTCATGTTCTTTTACCTTTATTAGGCCTCAATAATACCTAGAAAAAAAATTGGTTGATCAAACAATTTTAAAAACCATAATCTTGAGGTACACATATGAGTAACTGAGGACTTAAATATGTAAAAGTGTATTCTGCCAACATTTCAAAATTTTACAGGTTATATGATAAATACATCACTTTTTTATTGTGAAGCCTTATTAAATGAACAAAATACAGAATTCATTATTTTATCAATTTCTTAAATCTTAATTCGAACGAAATTTCAGGAAACAATTGTTTTTCACTATACATAAATATACATTGTAATTCGTGCGCTTGATTCTATTCCTCGATTTGCATCGCGGATACCTGCATTTTAATGCATATTTGTCATCCATGTATTGAGGAAGAAAACTTGACATATCAAGTTTGATTTCTTTTAAAGGATAAGGGACAATTTGTCTTGCTTGTTTTGGAGTGTTTTCACCTGATGGTAATGAGGAAATTTCTTGCCGCCTTTTATGTATATTTCCATCATTTGATGTCGAATCTCCCATTGAAATGATTTCAACCAAATATAAATATTTACTAACTCTTAGCCTTCTTTTCCTGCTGATGAAGGGAGTTCCCTCATATTTCAACAGAGCCTGACATCACATATTTTGGCTTCACCCTTGAAAGTTCTGCTATTCGTTTTTGCGCCATTTTGAGTATATCCAGCAGTTGATAACCACTATTGGCCTTTTTTGTCCTTTTGCACACCGGTAATGTGCTAAATAACGATTGTTCAAAATAATGCCTCCCCTCTCTAATAGCTCAAAATGATCTACAACATTCATACAATATTTTTACGATGTTGTATGACAATCAGAATATCATAGGGACATCATGGAAAAAACGTAAAATATCTTCTGCTAATAGTAGGCTTGCCAGACGTCCCGGTTTTCAGACAAAATCCCGGTGTCCCGGCCGGTTTACTTCACGTCCCGGTAAAAATTAAATATGATTATAGATGACCAAAAAAGTCTAAAAATAATTAACTGTGAAGGATTATTTAGGATCCGTAACAGTGTGAAAAAACAATTTGATGGCTTTTATGTAAGATGCATTGCATACTTGGACCTCTGTTAGAATAGTTTTGGGATAACTGAGCAGTTTGCATGGGTCAATCTGACCAAAACAAATGCTGTTGATTGGGAAAACGCCGAAACTTCTGCTGAAATTATTAATAGCAGTCTTCTTGATGTACCCGATATGAAAATAAACAATGATGAGCTCTTTGACGAAGTTGTGCTTGCTAAAGAGTATTTGCAGTCAAATTGGGAACAGTGGAAGCAAGAAGAGACTACCAGAGATGTGATTATTTCAAGTGAAGAAAAATGGCTCAGGCTGTTTGGTCACTTCCAGGAGAATCACATAGCATCCCCCAATATGATCAAAATTTTCGAGTATGCCTTCTGCTTACCTGGGACATCAGCGCCAGCTGAGAGAGTATTTTCTTTGATGAACAACGCATGAACTGATGATAGGGGTTTGATGAAGGAATCTACGGTTAAAGGCTTGAAGACATGTAAAATTAATATCGGATTAGCTTGTGAAGATTTTTACAACAAGATTGATAATAAAAAAAAATTTCTAAAAAAAGTCCTAATCAATGAAAAGTACATGTAAATATTGTTCAAATTTTTATTCCTCATTCAAAGTGTTTCTTCTTACTTAAGTAACTTATAAATATTAAAATGTAAGAAATAAAATGTTTAAATTTACATGATTGTGTCATTTATTATTACCCCTAGTTTAGGTTTCTAATCAGTAACCATTTATACATAGCATTGAGAATAAACTACCTTCTAAAACACTCTAAAACCCCGCCTAGGGCGGGCCCCCTTAAATCCCCGCGCCCCGGGGGGGGGGGGACATTCCGGTGTCCCGGTTGAACATTTCAGAAATCTGGCAAGCCTATGTATAGGGGATGACTGATTGAAATGAACTGACTAAAAGACAGCTATAAAACTAATTTTATTATTAAAATTGAAAATAAATATTTTAAAAATTATATTTCATTAAAGTATAAAGCATATGAATTATTCATTAGAAAAAAGATGTACAATAAATTCAGGGACAGGAAGTGACAATTTGAAAATAAGCGTTCAAAAGATAATCCTCACGTAGAAACACAAGCAGTCAAGAAATGGGGGCCAAAGTGCCTGAGGTGCACATATGTGCAACTTCATTAAATTTATATTTTTACAGATTCTATTATAGATAACTTACCATACTTTGATTATGATTTCAATCAAACATTAAAGACTTTATAAAAATAACAGAAGACTTTATTTTAATAATAAAGTATAAAAAATGTCTTTACTTTTGCTCCGCTTTCTGTTCGTCGCCATATTCGGGTATCATTAATTCACTAATCACGAATTCTTTAAATACCGTACTGTGCTGCCATCTAGTGATGAAAAGTGAAAGCTACATTCATAGATGTTGCAATGCATGCCTTTTTTCGTCATAATTTTACTTTGAGGCGAGGAAAATGAAAAAAATTTCGGATACACATATGTGTACCTGAGGACTGAAGGGGTAGATAAAGTTATTGTATATGCAGAAGTTGATGGGGTCTATCCAGCAAGTTAGTAGAATTTTAAAAATATTTTTTTAGATCATATAGTTCATTAACACCTTTTGAAATTTATTTAATGGAATACTTGTGCAAAGATCTTGAAAGCCGTAGGATTCTATTGTATCAATTTTGTCATTATTAAGATATTCGATTACTTTGTTCTTTTTTAAATTATCCAGGTAAAATGTTTTGTTGAATATGATTTAGGACGGTATTAAGATGTTTCCAGGTTTGTTCTTGTAAGTGTTAGTACCGCAGGTGATGCATTTGAATTTAATTAACTGTTTATAAAACTTTGGATCGATAATAATGCATGGTGAATATATATTTTTATATACACAAAACAGTC
This sequence comes from Araneus ventricosus, assembly GCA_013235015.1. NCBI lineage: Eukaryota > Metazoa > Arthropoda > Arachnida > Araneae > Araneidae > Araneus > Araneus ventricosus. Next base: position 125,350 of record BGPR01000215.1, on the reverse strand, counting down.
GAAAAACGATCACAAAGATCAAATAATTACAAAATGAATGAAAGCGAATAACGACAAAAATTAATAACTGAACCAAAGAAAAACTAATTCAAACTAGGAGGAGGATGCATGAGCATACATGTATTTGTATAATTTTTATAACAAAAATTATAAAAGGTAAACAAACCCGGTGAATGCGCCAATGCAGCAGTACATCCGAGCAGTGAGAAATATTAACAAAAGAAAAATATACAAAACTATTTTAAGAAAAGAGATAAAACTAAAATAATAAGAAACAAAACGCGTACAGGATGCGTTGTCAGTAATAAATTCCCATACGAGCGTGGAAAACATTTTTTGGTGTTTTCTACACAAACTTAAGTCTAGACGCTGATGCTTTTTTCATCTGTCAAGATTTAATGAACTCATATTTTACCCCATTTTATAACCGGGAGACAAAAGTTCCCAACCTCTCTACAACTGTCGTCCGCTTGATATAAGCGGGAGAAGGAGTAACACACCTTTTTCTCTGTTAAATCTTATTAATAACGCAATACTTCCTTACCAAGTTGTTGCATTTTACCTTATTTATTTTATGAAATTGATTACTTGCAGGTACTGTACATGCGGATAAAATGTTATTTGCAGGTAATATACCTACGTATGAAACGTTATTTGCAGGTACTGTAGCTACAGATAAAATATTATTTGCAGGTACTATTAAATTCAAAATCATTCTGTAAGACTTTATGGGAGTTTATTTTTCCTATTTTCTGCAAGATTGTTCTTTTTATACTTGAGATTAAGAAATTTAATGTTATTTTGTTAGAGTTTTTAGAATTTCAGTGGAGACACCAGACATGCTTTTGGTTTCTGTTATTTGGTTTCCCATGATTCTGATATAATTTGCGGTAAACAAAATATTTTTGAAGCGTTTTTTGATGAACATGCACCTCATATATTTAATCAAAATTCAAATTTCTAGAAATAAATAGCTGTTTATCCCATAACATGTGTTATTCTTCATCAAGGAATTTTAAAAACTCCTTTCAGTTAGCAGAGATGTAAAGTCAATAGTATAAATCTTCTTTAACACCAATGTAAAATCTTTGAAAACTTTGTAAATTTTCTTTGAAAAAAGGACTTCATTGACTCTCATTTAAAGCTTTAACGAATAACAGAATTAAAAATATGAAAGTAACTATCTACGTACGATACAGAGCACTGGCTTCCACACATTTAGCAGAACGCGGGTTCGAATCGAGCGTAGGGTTATCGCAGAAGGGATTGCAACTTTAGCTGGAATTTTATTGTCAGATAATTTTTTAAAAAAAGTTATGCCTGCGGAATTCAGTATTTTCTTTAATTTTACTCCTTTTTAGAGACCTAAGTTATTGTCAGACAAATTTAACTTTTGTTCTAATTTCCTTCTAATAATTACCAATGATCTAAATTAAAAAGATTATAATTTTATAAAAACACACGTTTATTAGTTTAATAAATAAGAAGATTTTTTAATTTAATTTATTTTTTGCATTTCAGTCATAAATTGATAATTCATTATTACAAACAATATGCGTTGGATATTAAAGACTCTAAAGTAGAAAAGAGTGTACTGATTTTTTTATCAGATTCACTAACATGTGGCGTACCCTTATGGAATAAGTTTAATTGAATTTACCGATTACTCATAATTAAGCCCTAAAAATATTAAAATAATTTATTCTCATCTAAAATTCACAAGTGGCAAAAAAAACAGAATCTAAAATACCTGTAAATAACGTTTTATCTATTGCTACAGTACATACAAATAACGTATCATTCGTGGTTACTGTACCTGCAAATAATGTTCTATCCTCAGGTACAGTACTTGCAAATCACGCTATCCTTATTTGATCATGGAAGGGAAAGTTTATCAGATTTCTGTGTCTTTCAACCGTCGGTAAATGAAAATAGGACAACATATGTCTGCAAGCGAATATTTAAAAACGTGAAAGATCCCAATAATAATGTTCTGAATCTAATACAATACTTGATTTTAATCTAAATGATAGGGTACATTCCTTGCACTACTCCGACGCGAAGCTCCTGGGTAAAAGAAATGTATCGTCTTCTGTTCATCTCGTTCTCTCTTGAACACATTTTCTTGTGTGACCAGCAGGGTAATTTATCAGTAATGATAAACTATGGGTCATTTCTTCCCAATACTTTATTGAGCTATTTTCATTCACTACTTTATTTTTTTAAAGAGAAGAGGGAAAAACTTTTCTGTGATTTGAAGTATGGCTGCAATGTCGTAAATTCGCCGTCGACTTAGCACTGCGATGTTTGTTCCATTGATTTTAGAGACTATCCTTGTTTTTCGAGACACGAGTCTGTCGTCTATAATGCGTGTGCGGTAAACCGCCATTGTTTGTACGCACATCTTGGATGCTCTGATATTTATGAATGTTTGGAAGTAATTACTTTCGGCATTTGGTGAAAACAATAGAAAAATTTATAAACTCTTGTGTGCCTCATATAATATTGCGCATCAAATAAATTTTCTAAAACAGGAAAATAATATTTTCTTAATAAATTTGGGCGGTTAACATATAAACGACAGTAAAAATTGTCCGGAAAACTGGAGTGTTTCTATTGGGGAATGAAGGTGCGAGTAAGCCGAGTAGTGGTTAGACCGGTTTGCTCACAGAGGCCAAGCTAGTGTGAACAGCGCCATTAAACAACACGAGATCATGTTTCGGCTCAGAGCTGCAGCGTTCGCCGAAACCTTCCAGTGAGCACGTACCCTAAGATGTAGGGGGAAAATGTCAATTGAAAAGTTATATAGCACCAGCGATTTAGTACATTACATCTTTCTATCTTTAGCATTTCTGAACGTTAATGCTAAGAAAAAAACGATTAAAACGTATACTTATTTGTTCACGAATTCCAACACTGTTACGTGACGAAACGTATCAGGTAGAAAAAATCTTCTATTTATCAACAGATCAACAGTTTAAGATACTTTTATTTTCAGTGTTCAAACTGCTCTCCATTAGCTATAATACACATTTAGACCCTTGTTTAAATTTCACGTTACGAACTTTTTAGCATATAAATTGTCATGCTGGAACAAGCATCAGGGAAAGGTTGACATAAGTTCTTCAAATTTGGTGGAGAGTGTGCACACACATTATACTCAGGGTATCCTCAGGTGAAAAACAACATTGTGTCCGAAAGATAGCATTTTCTCCTTTTGCCCATGTGTTTGGACATAATATTTTTGGAAATCGTGAACAAAATTTTAAGTTCATAGCAGAACAAGGTGTCTTTTTGTATTAAATCGATAATGGTCTACTACTTTGTAATTTATTCTCGCGCGGCCCCCATATCATATGTTTTCGAGATAGAAACGCTAATTCCTCCGTTTACAGCCAGGTGGCTTTGAATGCTGTCTCATTGCGCATCATATAGCAGCTTTACCTATACTCCGCTTTTTTTACTAGAGCTGCAGTCGTTCTGAAGTTAAGGAAGAGGTCCCAATGTGTAATGCAAATACATGAAATATCTGATAAGTTAAGATCTAGAAACGTGGTTTGAGAGACAATAATTTTATAAAAGCTTTATTGTTATTATAGAATATGGCATCGAGATGCCTAAGACTAGACTACGGCAGTCAGATTGTCGAAATGTTTCATGTCTTGGCTTTAAAAACTGTGATTGTTTAAGTGGCCCCGCTGCGGGGACATGAAAAGAATTTAGTTTTCATTTCATTTATGTATAATCGCTGTAGTTTTCTTTATCAAATATTGCTACTTAATACATCATTGGTTTGTTGATCATATCATACCTTCAAAAATTATAAAAATTAATTTCATTTATAAAATTATAAATCAACTAAATATGAATTTATATCTAAATAACCAGTTTAAATGTTTAGTTTAAGTTTTCATCGTTAGAAACGTTTTTGAATTTCACCTAATGTTTCGTTGTCTTATGGGTGGGTATTACAAAAAATAGCTATCGGCCGTTAAGGGTTGAAAAAGGGTTTGTTGTGGATCTGCGATTTAGTTTAAACACATTTCGTTTCTTGGAAATCAGATATCTCGCAAATGCATTAATTCTGCTAATAACTTCTGCTATATAAGCGGGCAGCCCAATTAGAAGCCTAATAATCACACCTTTGATGGTAAAGATATATTATGCATTTCTCGGAAGCAAAATTTGAAGATGGAGCAAACCCTCGGACTATCACATTTTTACACACCTTTATTAAAAATAGCTTGTTTCATGTTAGTAAGCATTGGGATTTGTAATCAATTATTCATTCACTTCTTTGTATTCTAAAGTATTGTATAGTTGCATGTTCTCAGTGAAAATACAATTTTTTAATATATTTAGAACTTTAATATAGTAAAATATTGATTTACTACCAGTGGCACCGCTTTGCAATTAATTTGAAAAAAATGATTCTAAGATATCATAATATTGAGAATTATGAATTATCAAATAAAGACTAAGAAATTGAAAAGAATTAAAATAAATAAAATGTGCTTGTTCATATATTTATAAAAATGTGTTTTCAAAAACTGTTTTGATTAAAATTATATTTTCCACTTTTTGTTATAGGAAACTATTTTTCGTTGGTGTAGAGATCACCGAGTACATCACAAGTATACAGAGACCAATGCTGATCCCTACAACATCGAACGTGGGTTCTTTTTTGCTCATATTGGATGGCTAATGTGCAAGAAACATCCTGCTGTCTATGCAGCAGGTAGAAAACTGCCTATGGATGATCTGTTGGCAGATCCAGTGGTTAGATTTAATACTAAGTTAGTATTATACGATTACGATATCATACTGATCGAACTAAAAATTTTATTGTATCAGATGCGTGTTCAAATTTGGCTGAAACAATGATATTATTTGATTAGAGCTTAAAATTAATCAACTAGAAAAATTAGAATAAATTTAAAAATAGAATCTTGACTTAAACTTTAACTGAACAACAAAAATTATTTGTTTATTTGTGTTTTCTATTGTATAAATGCTTGCTGAAATGATATTTTAACCAACTTTTATTTTAAAATACGTCCCCCTGATTGTTAACCGCAGCGTTTTTTTAAATTGATTTTTGGCTTGGGTTGTACAATTCAGCATTACATTTGTTGCTCATATTCCACAGGAAAGTAAACAAAAGCACAACCAAATTATTTTATTAGAAATTATTCAACTACAAGTAACATTTCGTAATAGTCGCCATTAGTATCTACAATTATATGTATTCTGGCGCAATAGACTGAGAGTCATAAAGCGTTTCCTATGATTTTTCAGTTTAATTAAATGTTCTTAACCATTTCTCTCTATTTTATATCAAGTACATGTCTTATGTTTTCATAACAAACGATTACTTTTGGCAAAACCGCGCTTTAAATTTCTTGCCAGCTTCTATGAAAGCATGCTCAAGTACTAAAAAGTAACTTTTTATATCTTAACCGGCATGCCTATTTTGAATAATTGTATGTTTCGTTTTATCTGACAAGGAAAAGAATGGCTTAGAATTTATGAGATAGCAAAAATATTTTGCGTAGATTCCTAATTGCGATTGGTGATAATTGAATAGAGATACTTATGTTGATAGTCCAGTAAAATGGGTGTTTCATGAGGATAATTTTAAAAATATAAATTTTAAAAATCTAAAACATATATACAGTTTCGTTGAAAAATATCTATTTTTCAAAGGAACTGTATTTATGTCAGTCTAAATAGTATTTTAGAATTCCCCGACCCCCGGGAGGAGATGAGAAGAAAACTGTATCTCAACGACTTGGATATTTTGCTTTAAAATTATTTTAAGCCAGGTACTTTATTTTCATTGAGATGTTTGTTACCTAATTCTAAATGAGATCTGGAAAGTCCGCAACATTTACTGTACGATTAACAAGTTTTTTTTTTTCTTGGGGAGAGAAATGGGGCAAGAACTTTATCTTATCAATATGGGCAGATTGGTTGTCGTTTAATTCGTATTTTTAAGACGAATTGAATAAAACAAGATCTATCTTGATTTTAAATACTTTGCTGCCAATTCGATAAATGTGGCGACTCTCCTAATGACGTTCAAAATATTTTATAACTACGCGAAAGACATAGCCCGCCAGAACGTGAATAGATAACGTGAAGGAATGTGATGCTGCTCTGTCGTTATCGGAGCAATACAATGCTCCTTCTGGCATTGGAATAAACACCTTTTCATGTTAGCATTACTTCTCCATTTCTCGCCATACCGTCTCACCTCTAATTATTCATTCATTCAGTCCACGCTTCAAATTTAAATATATTCTATCCTTTAGCTACACGGTAATTTCTTATACACTAGTGTGCAAAAATTAAGGGCCAGTTTCATAAAATGCGAGAAATTTGCAATTAATACAAAAACTATGGTTCGCTATCAGCTCTGGAGATTTGTGTGATATAAACTCGAATATCATGCACATTTTACAATAAAAATTCGAAGAAAGCTGATAATGAGATGAAACTTTCATCGATATTTATATTTGATGTGCATAATATTTAAATGCATTTTCTTAAACTCAGCACATATATTCGGGAAAATATAATGGTTTCTTTAAAGTATCCGAAATTTTCCCGCATGTGATTTGCTTATAACATACGAATTTTCATTGAAATTATACGAAATTTGCAGAACACTCGAATATATGTTACAACAGTATTATATAAAAATTTGAAGTAAATAAGTTGAATATTAGAGGAAATGTGCGTATTTGAACTAAAAAATGTTTTACTGTGCATGTGCGAGACGCAGCGAAATTTTTTTATTATAACTTCAAAGCCAGATATATACAGCAACTTATAAAACAATTCCAGTAGAATCTCTTTAAAATTCAGAAAGATACTGGCATTTTAGTGAGATGAATTTAAATTTCTCTTTAAGAAAATATAAATGAAGAGTGTTATTCACAAACTGATATTTTTTAAATCAGAATCTTCGAATAGTATTAGACGATATGCAATTTGAATAATGTATTTAATTTATAAGTGTACATGGGTATTCGGGATATTCAACTTCCCTAAAATTTAATGTTATTGTTCGAAGATTCAAATTTAAAATGTATCAATTTGTGGAAAATCCCTCATCACTTAGCTTCTCTCGAAAAGAAATTTTAATTAAACTCACTGAAATGCCAAAATCTTTTTGAATTCTAACAGGATTTACAGGATTTTTTTTAAGTTGCTCTATATATCTGGCTTTGAAGTTCTAAAAGAATTACGCTATGTCAACCAATATTCGCAGTAAAAAAATTATTTAGTACAATTATTCACATTTTCTCTAATATTCTACGAATTTACTTCAAATTTTAATAAAATACTTTTGTAACATACCATCGAGTCTTCTGCAAGTTTCGTATGATTTGAATGAAAACTCTGCTTGTTCTAAGCTAAAGACATGCTGGAAAATTTGGGATATTTTAAAGAAATCTTTATATTTTCACGAATACTTGTGGTATGTTTAAGAAATGCATGCAAATATTACGTGCATCAAAAATAACCATTGAAAAAAAAAGTTTCATCTTGTTATCAACTTTCTTTGAAACGTGATGAGTCGAAGTCCCTATAAGTCTTGATCACTTTCTGGTCGCCCCGCCCCCTAATTGTGCTCGTGACCGAATCTTCACTGTAGAATGGGTATGATACTCAATTTTATGTTACAACATTCTCCCCACCTGTTTTCGAACCATAATTTTCGTTCAAATTGCAAATTATTTGCATTTTACGAAACGGTTTTAAATTTTTTCACACCAGTGTAGTCTTCCCGCTTAAATTATAGGTTCGACGAAACGCAACACACGATAAACCATTAGCACTGAAATTTATAATACTTGCGCAATTTTATACAATATTATGAACCCCGAGGAACACCGATTACCGTAACAAAGTATTTTATAATATGTAACAATATTTCCGCGAATCTAAATTTCCATAAGTAATATAAAACAATGTCTTTTATAAAAATCTTCATTTTAAATCAGGAATTTATTTGAATTCAGGATTTTTATTCAGGAATTATCATTAACCCACTCAGCGCCAAACCCGAAATATCTCGCGAACTTTTTTTTAAGAGGAAACATCCCTCTTTTTTTGCAATACATACAACATTGATGGCTCACAGGAAGAAATAGATAATACGCTCAGTCCCTTTTCAGAAACGTTTCAAGTGCAAAAGAGTCTAGATAAAAAACCTTCTACTTTCGGATGAATAATTCGAACTCCAAATTCTAGAATGTTCTGATTATGAAGAAAAAAGGATCAATAACTATATTCAAAACGCGAAAGGCGTTGGAGAAATTTGAAGCTCCGAGTGCTACTCGAACACCATACGTTATCTCTCCAAATGAGGCGATAAACATACTATTCTGGACCTTTCGTTCATCTTACGGTAGCGGTATCTCGCCAAATATGCCTACATCTTACTTTTAATTTGCTATTACAATATGAAATAGAACCCATTGCTTGTGTTAGAGAAACATCCCAAATATTTTTTGAACAATTGTCATCTGCAGTGGACTTGAACAAGCAACTTTCGACAATAGATAAACACGTCTATCGAAGAGGTTACTTGAAAGATGAGACCTTTGTTATCCTTCGGCTTGGGTTTTAACGTTCAAAGTGGACTAAATCGATTCGACCTTGAGTCGAGTGACCTTTAGACGATTCGAAGAATTGCTCCCAATTGGGCCTTCTCTAGAGTGCTGTCTACTCTCCGCTCAGTTGCGTAACTTGGGTGGACAGTTGCGTACCTAGTAGCGTAACTAGGGCGGGGTAGGAAGGGCAAGTGTTCTTAACACCATTACCAGAGGGTTGAAAAATGAATTTAAGAATGTGATCGAGCTATTTTTGTTTCATATACGATGCACAAAAAGAGAAATCACTGTAATATGAATCCCAAGCTAGAACCGGAGTTTGAAAAACATGTCTGGAATCATTTCTTTTAGTGAGCACGATCATTCAAGCAAGCATAGAGCTAGACGGATGAAATATGGTAGGTGATCATGTAACTAAAATTGAATATTTTTATCAAACTTGTATGAACTCCGGCTACAAGAAGTCTGTCTATTGATGCACATGTGGATGATATGGCTTAAAAATGCAACTAGCTAGAAGCTGGAAAATTTAGCATATAATTTCAGCATCAGAATTGTAGATCTTTATCAAATTTTGGACCAATTCCATTAAATTGTCGATTTTCTGTCGGTCTCTTTATTCAAGAGTATGTGATTATTATGACCGAAAAACTGAGCATGCTAGCTAAATAGAAATTGGTATGCGGTCTTGTAACTGGAGTTTTAGATATAATAAGTATCAAATTTTAGCTTTAAACAAGAGAAAGGAATTCATCCAAAATCTATATTCTGTTTACTTTACACACAAACTAAGAAACACAAAACTCACTATATTGTATAAGTATACAAGAAAGTATACTGGAGATGAGAACAGTGCCGCTGGAATTTCTGGAACCACTCTGACATAGGCTTATGCTTTTTGACCGATCCCAGTATACTATATTAGTAATAACTGTTGTGTCATGTGATTGGGTCTTAATGCAGTGATCACTCAATAGCTAAAACAGTAACGTTTATTGAACAAAACGTAAGGGAAAGAGCGAGCGATCTTGCTCTGTACAAACTTTATTTAAGGCGGTTCCTGAATACACCACACTATCCTTTCTTTAAATAAAGTAGATTTTAAACAGTTTCCATAGCACACCGGAAACGTCCAAAACATCTATAAATTGCAAAAGGGCACCTGACTAATTTCGAATAGGTGTTAGATTTCCTCCTTATTGTTTGGATTTAACCAAGTTTGCAAAACACTATCTGTAGAAAAAATTCAATAAATTGATGCTTTGTACCTAGGCCCATTTTCGTAAAATTGATTAAAAAAAGTTAGATTGTTTTTGCTTCCTCGTATACGGAAGTATACAAAGAGAAAGTATTGTAATCGTCGATCGTAGATTCGAAATCGAAAATTTGATAAATCTCTACGTTTTAGACCTCTCCGAGTCCGAAAAACACAATTTCGGAATTATGTCTGTGTATCTTTAAAGATGATAAGGCAAGAAAGACTAAACTTGTTACATGGGCTTAACACAAAATTGGTAGATTTCCATAAATTTTTGGAGGAAATGCGTCAGCGGGAAGTCTGTCTATCAGTGTTCATATGAACACGATAACTCAAAAACTTAAATAACTAGATAGGTAAAATTTGGTATATTGTTTTATCATCAAGAATGTAGGTCCGTATTGAAGTTTGGACCAAATACGACAATGCGTTCATTGTCTGTCGGTTTGTATAATCGCATGCTTCTAAAGACGATAACTCCTAAACGCAACCACCAGGGTCGGCCGAACAAAAGTGGGGCCTGGTGTAAATTTGATATGTGGGGCCTTGAAACAGATTTCGTAAAACAAAATTATTTGTTCCATTCTGTTATTTATTACACCACACAAATTGACATATTGAGGAATTAAGGAATACGTGAAAATGATAAATAATTAAATTATGTGATTTATGAACGATTTCGAAAGTACTTAAAATGTTAATTTATAAAAATATTTCAAAATAATAAGAAAAAAATCATTGTTTTGATTCATGAGAAAATTTTTCTGTAGATACGACGGTCATTGATAAGGTCAATATTTGTTTCAAAACATTCACACAATTTGAATGCAGTTCAGATAAATTAATTTACAAATAAATATTATAACATTGTGACCCTGTTATGCAAAACTTAACGAAAAATTTTAATTTCATAAAATAAATCAATGCGATTCATTTTGTATTGCAAAGTCGAATTTAAGTCTCTACGTTTTTCAGGCAGTTAGTGATTATCATCCTAATTACATAAAAAATCCTATGATGTTCCAAATTCGATTAAAAGTTCCATTTTTTTCTTAAAAGAAAAAATGTCACTATAGATTATGACTAGAAAATATTGAATTTAAAAATATTCTTTGACAGATGAAATAGCTGATCAATTCCTAAAAATAATAATAATAACAAAACTGTTCATTTTTTTCTCAATAAGTTCTTTTATTTCTAATTAGGAGTTACTTTTAACTAACACTTCTACTATTTCCTTTGGAGTTATTTAAAAGATGATATGAATCCCGATGCACGATACTTTTCAAAAAATTTTAAAAGGACTTTTAAATGTGAATCTGTGCACGGATGAAATATCCGGCTCGCAATAATTACTTCATTTAGTATGTCAAACCAAATAACTAAAGTTAATAAAAATTCAAATGAAATTTATTTTCGATTTATTGGATTTATGATTTATTTCCTGTCAATAATATATTTATAAAGAAAATTTAAAGCTATAAAATATTGTGATACTTGAATGATCTCACAGATTTCACAATCTTGAAGCGACATTCCCACTCATTTCTGACGGTAGTTTTGGAGTAAGATATATGAAGTGAAAAAAATGCTTTTTTAATGTATCCCAGCACATTACAGAACTTGCAAAAATATTATATATGCTTTCATATAAGTCACAAAAAATAAATATACAGAGAAGAAGGTTTTGAAATGTTACAACAAAATTCAAATTAAGACTTCTGCAGAGTATTTAGTGCGGTTTGGAATTCTTTGCAAGATAAGGGCTTTTGCAAACCTTTATGAAAAATCTCTCATAGTAGATCAGTTATAGTTAGAAATACCATAATTTGTTTGGGTGAAATCCACACACGTCGGGGGGAGGGCAAAGTATGGTATAAAATTCTAAAACCTGCCTGCCGATGACCCCCTTTCATAACACTAGCAAAGAGTTTATGGAAGTGACAAAAAATTTCATGCGTCAGAATGCAAAGAATATACAATTTTTATTAATGTTTGGTAATTCAAAATTATAATAATGAAAAACAGAATAAAAAAAGCTGCCAAAACTTTTATTTTTTCGTTTGAACTGGTGCAGGTCCACTTTTTCATTAACAAAGGATGTAAACAATGAATTTTCTTTCATCGGCGGAATGACCTTGACTTTTGTGAAAACGCTCTCTATTACAACCAAATTTTTTTTCGCGCCGCATTCACTGACATAAATCCAGACATTTTGAAGATCCGGACATTAGTTCTGACGTGAGCTTGAAATCCTGAGGTATAGTTATTCTAGTTATAGTACCACTGTCTATACAGTTCCCCAAATATAATTCCTCTTTTTCTGATAGGCATTAAATTTCAACTGATAACTCATTTTCTGTCGAGTATTTAACCGTTTAAAAACAAATAAATCGTTCTTGTATACTCATATCACTTTCAGAATCAACTACATTAACATATCTTAAAGTAACAAATAATTGTTCTTCATGGCTCTGGAGTGCAATCTAATAAAATTGTGAAATATTTAGCTTCTTCATTTAAACATATTTACTTTCTAACTTTTTTTTATCCAGATCAGAAATCAGTTCGTCTTGTATTCTAGGAGATAAGTAGGAACGCGATGATGATTTCACATAACGATCCAAATATTGTTTCATGGTTCGGAGAAATCTTCCAAGTAATTCTATGAAATTTAAGAAATTACCTTTATGTGGTTCATATAAAGCATCGCTACTTCCCTTGAGTGTCAAATTATGCCCTTATAAATATAAAATTAAAGCCAGTATTCGTTCATAAACACACTTTAGAGTGCCTTTTGGTTTTAGTTATTTTTCCTGTTCTCTGTCATAATGTTTCTCAGTTTGAAATTCTTTTTAAATTGAAAATTATCCTTCATGACTTTGTAATCGCGAACATGAATTAAAGTCAATCATTAAGTCAAATTAAACACAAAGAAGTGGTTTTTGAGAGTGGTAAAGGAGAGTAATCATCCCATCTTCGTTCTAGATGTTCCGCATTCTTTAATTTTCTTAAATAATTTCAGAAAAACGTCTGCTATTTTTATTAATCGGAAAACAGTACATTATGTCACACTATTCTGAATGACAGCCGTTCTAAATTTATCAGTTATAATTTCAGGCCAATTACTAGAATAATTGCTATCGACATTTCGCTTTCAATCCTTTGTTGATCCTGTTGAAGCTGCGATCCTTTGACTAATTCATTTTGTTCTTTATTCGGTGCTGCCAAAAAGCCATCGTCTTTAGATTTCCCTCGTAAGGAAATATAATTATGTTTCCTTTTTTCAGTTTTGTTATAATGACATGGCTCTTTGTTATAATGGCTCTTCATTACGATGAAACTGTCTTTATGATGATTAGGATTGTTTTCGCGGATGCCATAGGGCTTAATTCGATATGCGCGATTTCGATTTTTCAATTATATGTTTCGTCAGTTTGTTGGACATTTTCGGTTTTTAAAAATTTTGCAAGGGAGTTCCTCCTGTTTTCAGCAATTTTCTTTCTTATTTGTGTTTCTCTTAAATTTATTAGATCCACACATTTATTTTCTTCCAGAATATCTGTCTCTAGTCATATTCAAAAATTGTACTATGATTACAACAAACAAGAAAGAAATATAACATTTCGTGATTTTCAGTACTTAATATATTATATTAAAGATTTGTCTTTCCTTTAAATGCGAATATTTAATTTATTTTCCCACCAAACATACGATGTACTATCATCCGTTACACCAAAGCATAATGAAACACATTGTTTTTATTTTTCTTATTCTGTTTTGGCTATGTAGTGAGATTCAAAGCCCGAACCTTGCATATATTTGTCGACATGAAATGTGCACATATTGCTTGATTATATTCAAATGTATGTATATTCGGATTAAAATAAAAAATTCGAAGGCATTTCAAATTTGCAAAATAAGTCAGCTGCGCGGGGCCTAGTGCGGTCGCACCGGTCGTACCTGGCAACCACTTAGATAAATTCAATTTGGAATGTGGTGTTCTCACCCTAATTCTAGATCCGTGTCCAATTTTCGTTCCTATCGGCTAAAAATTTCTAACACCCCTAAAACATTACTATACCTTTCTTTTCGATAAAAAAAATTACAAATAAAGAATTAAATTTAGTTTTGAAAACTTCGTCACGGGATGATCTATAACATGGACTCTAGTTTAAATGTTTCAAATTTTGTTAATCTAGGTGAATTAATTTTCTGTTTATTGTAATAAAAGCTAATATCTTGCGTGCTAAATAAAGGTTATATATATACGCTATTTCTTGTAACATTTAGTGCATTGGTTTTCTAAATTAATTTTTGGTTTGAGAATTATAAACTCGTACTCTTAAGAAGCATATATAATAAGTTTCAGTACAAAGGTTTGTTAATTATTTAATTTAAAATATTATTCAGGGGATATTTTTAATCCTTCATATGTATTAATTGTTACAGGTTATTTTAGAATATAGATTATTATGCGACTATCCGTATAATAAGTGTTTATGTGCATAGAAAAAGCCAGTTAAGCGCTGTTTATATTTGTAATCGCCTCTAAATTTTCTACCTTTTACAGAGTACTGAATCAAGAAGCAATGTGAAAAGTTTTATTGTGCCATCTGAGATTATATATATATATATATATATATATATATATGAGTATATATATATATATATATATATATATATGAAAGAGATATATATATATATATATATATATATATATATATACATATATATATATATATATATATATGTTGATATATGATGTATATACATAGGCAGAGCATATATATGTGTGACCTAAAAATTTTCCTCTGGGCAAATAAATCTTTTTTAACCCAATTTTTTAACTAAGAACAAATTATTCCTACTTCAATCCTATGATAAAAAACACTTCTACTCTAACTAGACTCGCAAGAGTCGCAATGCTTCTAGAGCCTCAACTTCGGTGCTTTTCCCTTTTTTGGTATTATAAAAACTCTCCGCGTCTGAGTAATTTCCTCTTTCGTAATCATGTTACGCATTAAGCAAGTCACGCCGTTTAAGGCGTAATTCGTTACTCCTGGACGTGGCTTTAATTTTCAAATAATCTTTTGAAAGTTTAATCTATTTTTGAGTACTCTATAACAAATTTAATTTTGTCCATTTTCGATATGTAATAAAATGTTTTGGACTTTTAACGACTGCAATGCTCTTCGACTGCCTCTACACTTCACTTAAAGGAACAACAATAATATATATATATATGTATAGTATAAATCGCAAAATGAAAGAGTATAAAACGTGAAATGAAAAACGCAATAAAAGCACTATAATGTTTCTTTTTAAAATCCCACTAACTTTCTGGGAAGACCTCATCAACTTCTGCATATTCAATAACTTTATCTCTAACGGAGAAAATATTTTCCAACAAATAAAAGACATCTCAGAAGGAACAAATTTCTCATCTTTACTAGCCAACATCTTTCTTCATTTCTTCGAAAGAAATTTCGTTTTAAACCTCCACTCTGCCTCCCGATTTATTGACGTTATTATAATTTTTAATTTTCAAGACTTCAGCTCTATTTTCAATACCATCTACCCAAAAGAACTCAAACTTATTAAAACCAGCAACAAACAATCTCCAGCGATCTTTGGTGATTTATGCTTAGACAATAAAATCGACTTAAAAATTGACATTCACGACAAAATAAACGAATTCGAACTTAACGTCAACAAATTAATTTTTTGGAACTCTAATATCTCATATAAAATCTACAAAAACACAATTATCAATCAACTTATAAGAATCAACAAAATTTGCAACAACACTAATTCTGCCAAAAAGCAAATCATGCACTTAAGAAATAGCCTCAACATCAATAAAATTCCCCCCTCACTTTACGAATCTCTGATTAATGGATTTAAGATGTAAGTAAAGAATTGCTTATCAGAGGGATGTCGACGCGAAGTATAATCTTCGTGGTAGGGTCAATCAAGTCGATAATGTCTGATATTTTACCTCGAAAACACATCATTTAAGCATTTTTCGCTGGTTTCTCATATTTTCCTGATTTCTTCCACTATTTCTCTACGCTTTCTATCGTTATCGCTCTTCCATTTAATCTTCCTCGTTCCCAACATGCTACACTCCCCTGGCACCAGCCAAAGTTAGGCGCGAAAACTGTTACTTGATACTCTGTTCACACCTCTTCAAAGCCAGCCTGTACCGTGACCCTCCGCATACACTGCCACGTCAACGTCCGTCCCTCTGGTACGTAAAATATTTATTCTTACTTTTCTCTAATGTTATCACATCGTACTTCTGTTTTAATTATTCAAAACTAATATCTCTGTTTTCTGGTTGGTTTGGCATTAGGGATGAAAAACAGTGTTTCAGGCCTTACGGCGTAACTGATTGCATGAAAATGTCAAACCTTTTACATTTAGCAATTCACAATAACTTCATCCCCTGAAGAAACGTTATTGTGCTTTTATTGCGTTTTTCATTTCAAGTTTTATACTCTTTCATTTCGAGATTTATACTCTATCTCCCACAGCGCTTTTGAAGCATTCATTGCATTCATTCGAAGCATTCATTTTAGAGCATTCATTGTGTATGTGATATATTTATATATATTTTTCCATCTATTACTATTCTCATTTTTATCTTTACTGGGATATACTTTCAATTCGTTTTGCCATATTCTTTAAAATTTGATATGAATGTTTTATTTTATTTTAATGTTTTCCTATTATGTTTTTAACTTATATATATATATATATATATATATATTTATAACGGATTGATTTTTATCCTTAAGATTTAGTAAATAATATGCTGGCGGGTAGACGGAAAATAAATTGAAGTCACAGAGATTTAAAAATCATCAACTTTTATGCAACTTCACTGATGTTCACTTTTTTAGAAATTCACAACATAAAGAGTAAGTAATACAGCCTTCATTTTTTCTGGCCTTAACCATGTGTATTTTCATCTTCTGTTGTTATTGAAATTACACGGTCAATATGCACAAAATAGTTGCCAACTGTCCATCTCGAAAACCGGAAGTGTTAATTTAATCACACCACAGGTAGGATCTCCAAAAGCCGTAAAACCTAGTTTGAATAGGCTCCAAGCTGAATAGAAAGGATTCTTGCGGTTAGTCCCTCGACGTGGGCTGCTGATTGTCCATCGTTCAGACGGGGGGAAGAGGCTGAAACCTCTGAGGTTTTGGAACATCTTCAGTTTGGAGGTTGACGCACTTTTAAAACAGGTATCGGGCCTTCGATCACTCGTTTTTTGAAATGATTTACAAGGGAGACAGAATAACCCAGAAGGTTAATCTTCCGCATTCTCCGTTTTTTCAATTAGACGTCAGTTTAACCCTCCGTTACTCGGGCGGATTACAGGTGTCTCCCATTAATTATCAAAACGCTGCGTTTTCAATCCCATTCATTGTTTAGAGATCAAATTTTCAGTACCTGACCTTGAAATATCAGGAACAACATCGCAGCGTCATTAAAGTTCAAATGTTAGAGCAAGGGAGATAAGAGAACAAAAAACAAATTGGGACAAGTGTACCCCGCGCGCCTAAACGTGTAATAGGAATTTGCAGTTGGTCGTTGTTCTTCTTTTGCTGTTTTTCTAACATTGCTTACTTTCTTAACTACTTATTATGCTTCCCGTATGAAATTTTGTTTCCGTTTCATATATAATTTTAGGTAGATTCCTTATAGGAAGTCTACCTATGGCAATGGTTCTCATGACGCGACTTTCGGAAAATTTCTGCAGATCTTCTTGGATCATGATCCTTAGAACAAAAAACTTCGTTAAAATTCTCTCTCTTAATACTTCTGAATTGGCCTCCTTGCCATGCTAGTAAAGAGATTGCTGTCTCGGCCTCTTCTTTCCTTCTTTTCTTTTTTCTGCCTTTCTATTCCTCTTTTGGGAATATAGATGGCGCCACGGAGACTAGTGTTTAATGTTTTGCTTTTCTCGAAAGCGCGGGCAAATTATTTTTATCTAGTTTGTTTCTACAGGGGTAAGTTTTTTTATTTTACCGTATGAAAGCTTATTAATTAAGCTTGATGGCTAATATTTTGTTGCTCTTATTAGAGTATTTAATGTTTTTCCTTTTTCTTTTGATGTCTGTTCTTGTGGATTTGCTCCTGGTTTGTCTTTTTTGGGGAGTTCGGGCTATGAGAAGCTCTGTCTTGGCCCAAAATAAGCCAGCTTCTACAGAAAATTCCATAAATATTCTTTTGAATCCATTACGAATAGTTTCTAGCCCTTGAAAAAGTGAACTAGAATGGATTCCTTGTTTTTGTTGTCTGCTTTTCGTTTACTTCAAATTACTATAGGATTGCTTGTATTACTTTCTTTTTTTTAATTTTGGCTTTATTGGTATATCAGTATATATATATATATATATATATAAAGTAAACAAAACATATCAAGAATCAAATCTTACACTAAAAAGGCATTACTTGAACAATACATCAATTTTAAATAAAATCTGAAAAATAGAAAATACTAAAGATACCTTGTACAAAAAATCAAGTTTAATCATTTATATGTCAACAAGTAAAAAGACTCTGTTTTTATTAAAAGTAACGAAATAGGCAAACCAAGTAAATGGCGTTTTCAATAATTAATATAGCAGCTTGGCTGTGGACAAGCTTTAGCCATGCTAAATTAATTTTGCTGTACAAACCATCCTTGTTACTATTGTTGTTGAAGAAACAAACAGGGTAATTTACCCTAAAATGAAAGAATTTCGAAAGAAAAATCTTAAACAAACCCTAACAATAAAACATAACTGTATATAAGCGACTAAAATTCAGGATAAAAATATGTAATATAACATTATATTGCACTATGATATTGCACTAAAGACAGTAAATATATAATTAAATAAAATACCCATACTTTTCAATACACATTAACTAATTAGTGCTCCTCATATACTTACAGAATTCATCTCTTTCAATGTAACCCGCCATTCATATTGACATCACATGTTGCCACAACCAAAATTCTTACAATGAAACAGCATAATTGACCAAATAATATAATTAATTTTTGATATCAAGAATTAGCAAGATACCTATATTAATATTCTCAAAACCATTTTAAGAAATGTAATACATTTATTTATCTAGATAATATTTGAAAATTGGTAAAATGTCTATTAAAAAGGAAATTTCACATGAAAGATCTTGGCTCCATCCATGTAATAAATCTGAAACCAAGTCAACTCAATAACCAAATTTGAATAAAATTACACATTACAAGTAGAATAAGTGAAAACACTATCCCACAATCAAAGAAATAAAAATATTAGTTTATAAACCAATATGAATGTTTTATTCTAAATGATCTAAATATTTCTTATCTATATATACTTTTAGAAAACATATAGGCATTCCATAATCCAGTGCAAAGGAATAAAAAATTTTTATGTTCTTAATTCAAATATCAAAGTCTGTTACTAAATTATTATTTCTAATTATATAATTTTTTTACTAAATTCTTGAAGACAGAAATGCTAAGATTGCTATTCCAAAAAGGGAATTTTATTAATTTGAAAATTAAATACATGTCTTTTATCAAAGATATCTGATACTGATTTATTATCTATGATTTTATTATCTAGATTTAAAAATTCTGCAGCTAATTCATTGTCATTAGTTTTAATAAGTTTTAGGTAATCAGGGTAGAAGTCAATATGAGGTTTATGGTCTATTTCTTTATTGAATAATATTAAATCATCTATATAGCGGAATAATATACATTGGCTATAATTAGTCAAATCTTACTCATAGTAGTGAAGATAAATATTTGCTAAACTATTGCTAGCTGGACCTCCTTGAAGTAATCCTTTAATTTGATGGAAAATATTTTTATCAAAAAGATATAATTTTTCTTTTTGAACAAGATTAATAAGATTTTTAAAATTATTAATGTTAATAACTTTTTAAGATCATAATATTTATGTATATTTACTAGGGTATTAGTAAAATCTTCAATATCTCTACTATTAAATAAATCCTGGAAGTCAAAATATGTACACTAGTTATTTCTACATCTTTAATTACATTTAATATCTCTTCTCTATTATTTACTATAATTGTATCTTTTTGCTTATTTAAATTCTCTATCACTGTCTGTATGTATTTTTGCAAGAGTTTGCCAGATTTTGTAATATAAGTATTGCAGCCATTAGTAACACTTCTAAATTTAAGAGGACTCTTGTGAAATTTTGGTGTAAGAAAGATGTGAGGATAATAATTTTTAATATAATTAATTCCCATTTTTTTATGGATGGTTTCAATTCTATTAGAAATTTCTCTTTCACCTAATTTTGTCTGTTTATAAATATCACTATTAATAATATGATCATTAAGTATTTTTTTGTAAAAATATTTACAAACTATAGCAAAATTACTGGGCACTTTGTCTATATAAACTATTAAAAATTCTGTTTGCAAAACTTTAATATGTATTTTAATATTAGAATATCTATTAAAATCATTAGATTTAAAATTATAGATAAAAAGATCTAATAATGTTTTATGTCTATTTTCATTAAATGCCTCTAGAAGCAGACTATATTTAATTGCCATATTTAATATAAATTTCTCAATATATTTTTTAATTTGCTTTTTTATAATTTCATTACTATTAGATATAGCCATTCGATGCTTTATACCTTTACTCATTAATTCTCTAAGTTTTTCATTTCCAACAATATTGAAATCTCCAGTAATTACATGTCCATGATCTTCATTCAAGAAATTATTATATTTTAAACACTTGCAATCATCACTCGTATTACTTTATTTTATATTATTATAGTTAAAAATCATTCTGCCTAATTGTGTGTCATATTTAAATGCACGTTTAATTTTAATATTTTTTATAGGGAAGCAACTAATATGTTTATCTAATATAGCAGAAAATTTACATTTGTCATACTTTTTGTTCATAAAAAGGAAGGTATAATATTCAATATCTTTCTTAATGGAAGTGTTATGTGATAAATTAAATTTTTTATAAATAAATTTGAAGATATCTCTAATCAAATTCCAGCCGTGTGAGTCTGTCTTATTATTAATAATTAATTCACGACTAGCTTTTATTTCTTTTTTATTTAATCCAAACATATATCGTTTAATCTTTTTTATGTTAAAGTCTTTATCAAAATTCTTACACCGTACCAATAAATCTTCATTAACCCTCTGAGTGTTTCACACGTATTTCTACGTTGACCTTGGACAACCCCAAAAGCGTAAAACAAGCATTTCAACGTGTGGTCGAAAACACCCCGAAATCGGTTTGCACTGAATTTTACGTTCATTGTGAACTGTCTCTAAAGGGTAACACACGCATTTTACCGAATTTCTTACCCCCTTTCTTGGTTTGACATCTTGATTGATTATCTGGGGAGAGCAACTGTCAGCACAGTGAAGAGTGATAAGGATGTACTTACTGCAAATTAGGGATGTCACAGGATCCGAGACTCCATACTCCCCTGTGGTTTGGGGAATTTTAATGCTATTTGCTTTGAGGTTATCCTTCAGGAAGAATTGCGATGTTTTTTTTTGCATTGTGTGCGTCGGAATTTGGAATCGCATTCCGGATTAGTTCGGTTTAATGTCAGCCTGCTTTGATGCTGTATTTTGTTTCAAGTGTTATTCTTTTAATACAATTTATGTGATATAAGATTTTTTTTCAATGCCTTAATGTTTTAAAGATCCATCTCGAAATAGATATTGTGGTTTAAGTAAAATAGATTTTGTTTAAATACCACATTCAAGCATAAAAAATTTAAATTCAGGGGGCTACTAAAAAAATCTGCTATTTATATATAGTTGAACATTGTTCTTGAATCAACACATTTAACCTGCATTCAACTAGTTTTATGGCATTAATGTAAATTTCTTTCATATTAATAATCTCCATCTACTCATTTTTCCTTTATAAAAATGGAGTAAAATTAAATTTTTGTGAAAAAAAATGGCGCAAATTTTAAGGTATATGAAAATGATGCATTATTTTTATTGTTTTATCTATCAGATCAAATCGAAAATTTCAGTTTTACAATGATTATTTCATTATATAGATTTGATTTTTATTAAATAAAATTAATTTTCAGGTTTAAGTGTAATTTTTTTAGACTAGAACAGATTTTAACTTCATTATTACACTATTTAGAAAAATATCTTTTAAATTCATAAAAATTACTATGAAAAAGTTCATTGCGGAAAATAATTATTATTTTATTAAATAATTACTAGTCGGAAATTTATTTTTAGGTCACTCTAAACTGAAAAAATAACGTACATGGAAATAAATGTTAAAGAAATTGGAAGAAAATTTTATTTTTTCCGTTTTAAAATATTTTCTTTTTGATAAAGACAGGGAAAAATATAGTTTAGATGAAAACGTTAAGGAAAAAAATATAGACTAAATTTGATGTTTGGGTGTGTAATGTTATCAGACTTTAAAAATCTTATTATAAGACTGATAATATCTGCAGCCCAACTGTCTTACGTTTATTTCAATAATCATTGAAAATGTTTATTTCTTGCTTAAAATAAAAGAAGACAAAAATATTTCTCAGAAAATATTATACGAATACTGTATTTGCGCATTAGTTTCTTGAAGCACAATATTTTTTCTGATGTGTTATTAAGCATTCTTCTGTATATGATTAGATCTATATAGTTAAATTGTTTTGTTTTCGGTAAATGCCATGCCAACTGCAAGTTAAGTTTTCATTAATGCTCTGAGAAAAGAAACCCACTAATATATGTTACAAACATTTGATACATCCATATCCACTAATAACAACTTTGAAGACTGTTCTTCCAATAATAATAGCAGTCTCTGGCTTTGGATTATTTCAAAATATTACCGTCACATGTGTTTTATCACAATATCTTATGTGTGCGTGTAATTTTTTTTTTTATAAAATTCTGTTTATCTACACCATTTTCTTAATTCTGAACTTTAATAACTTATATTTCAACTATAAATAAAATATTTATTTTCTATGTGTTTTGACATTTTTGAATCATATATACATTTTTATTTTATTTCACTTATTTGAAGATTAAAAGGTCAGTTTTAAGCTTGTTAAATTTGCTTTATATTTTCGAAAAGAACGGTGAGGTACGAAACGGCCCCCCAAATTTTTTGAATTCCTCACCAAAAACGGCCAAGGCATCTATAAAGTGTCACTATTTTGTCGTCAATTAACAATTTTTACCAATGCTACTGATCTTTAAGAGCACGGGAATTTTGACAGAAGCATTTCTTCAGTGAATCAATCATCATATACCAGTCCTCTGCTACGACCTTTCTTAAACCGCTTCCCTATCTATTTACGTCACATGTTTTTCACGTACAGATAGACATAAGAATCTGTTAAAAGCACTAAATCGGGGAACATCTTTGTATACTGCTGATACTATTATAAGAAAGATTTCAGTTCAATGTTAGTTGTGTTCCAAGTGATCAACTAAAAATTATAGTCGAATGATACAGTCATCTGGGAAAAAATCGGTTAATTCAATTCTTTAGTTTACCCTGTCTGTTGATACTGACAATTGAGAAACGGGCCTAAGGGGCAAACGGAGATTCTCTTTGAGGTTGTATTCATTGTTGCGTTTTGAATGGTCAGTTTTAAAAATAATCTGGATTTGTATTGGTCTTACCGTTACCCAACAAAACCGCTTCCAAATTCCATTGGGAACCCAGTCTTATAAAAGCGTAATCAAATCGCAGCGACTACCATTTTCTCGTCAACGTTCAAATTACAGTGTTAAGGAGAGCTCTTTTACCTTAGTTTGAAAATGAACAGTGATTCTTATACAGAATATCTTATCGAAAAGGAAAGCTCGGAAGAAGAATTTTCGTCCTCCGAAAGTGAATCGGATGATGATTCTTTAGATAGCGCCAGAGACTGGTGCCGAGTAGATATTACTATTTCTCAACAGAATCCTCCTAAATTTCCATTTACAGGAAATCCAGGGTTAAAAGTGTCCGTCGGAGATTCTGAAGATCCCTTAGATTATTTCAACCTGTTTTTTGATGATGAAATATTTAACTTTATTGTGTCAGAAAGTAACAGGTATGCTGAATCACACTTCCAGAATGCCGAACTGACCCCTTCTTCTAGAGCTCTCAAATGGAAGAATATCAATAACCAAGAGATGAAACGATTTATATCTCTTTTGTTGTTCCAAGGCATAGTACAAAAGCCTGTGGAAAAGTGGTTTTGGTCAAAAAGACCAATTTTATCAACTGCATATTTGGAAAGATTATGAGCGAGATAAAGTATGGACTAATTATGAAGTTCCTGCACTTCGAAAATAGTGACGCTTTCGACGAAAACTTACATCTAAACCCAAAGCTTAGGGAAGTTAGTGAACTACACAGTATGCTAATGCTTGTACAGCGATTTAAATCTGTGTATGTGCCGAAACAAGACATGCCGGTGGATGAGTCGCTCATTGCATATAAACGTCGTTTGGGGTGGAAGCAATACATTCCAAACAAACGAGCTCGTTTTGGGTTAAAATTATTCAACTATGTGAATCCGAAAGTGGGTAGATCTGGAACTCAAGCATATACACAGGAAAAGGCACAGTCTTTCACAATGACTGCAATAATCTCGGTGTTTCTACAAAGAGTGTGATGACTCTACTTCACGATCTAAAGGGAAAAGTATACTGTCTGACAACAGACAACTATTGTACATCCCCTGAATTAGCTGAATTATTAATAAATAGCAAAACAGACATTTGCGGTACATTACGGCCAAAGTGAAAAGGCTTACTTGCATTATTAAAAAGTTCTTCAGTAAAGAAAGGCGAAATTATAGTCTTTCAAAAAGGGAAAATGTGTGTTATGAAGTGGAAAGACAAAAAACCACTACATATGCTAAACACTTTTCATAATGCTGATATGATGGAAGTGAAGTCTAAGAAGGAAAATTCTGCCGTGAAAGTGAAACCCAAAGCGGTGGTGTTGTATAATGCCACCATGGGTGGAGTAGATAGATCCGATCAATGTCTATCCTATTATCCTGTAGCAAGAAATTAACAAAGAAAGTATTACAAAAAGATTTTTCGCCATTTATTAAACCAAGCGGTGTGGAATTCTTTCGTGATATATAAAAAGAATGGCGGGAGATTAAATCATATCGGTTTTCAAATGAAATTGGTTGAACGGTTGATCGAAGTAGGAGGTACTGATCCTAGTACTCACAGGTACGTTACCCCTAAAGAATCTGAAAATGTAGTTCGTCTAATTCGCAGGCATTTTCTTTCATACGTGGAAAGTGATTGTTATAAAAAAAGGAAGTTAGTGAGAAAATGTGTAGTATGCTGTCTTGCAACAAATGAGAATGGAAAGCGCATTCGAAGAGAAACGCGATTTGAATGCAAAGATTGTAATGTTGGACTTTGTGCAGCACCATGTTTTGAAAAATATCACACTGTGACGGTATTATAAACACTTTGACTAAGTGAATTTATGTAAGTTTTGCTCTTTAAAATTGTATGTTTTTATCTACTTTTCAATTTCAAAATAGTATTGTATATGCATTCTGTTAAGAACAAGAATTAAAATTATTATTTTTACTTTTTTGGCATTTTTTTACAACAATTAGAAAATAATTTCAATTGAATCCCTTATGCATAATTTGATATTCACGGTCACTTAAAAAAAAGTAAGTTTGAAACTTAAAATTGTGATAGACATTTAACTAGAGTTTTAAGGAGATGTGCACATGTTCTGTTGATTGTTTTCACTTTCTCATCCAAAGTTTATACTTGATTTAAACATGAAAATGACGCTGCACATATGCTAATAAAGAGAATTAAAACATAGCAACCATAAACATTCAGCTTAATGGATACACTTTCTAATATATTTACTATCTTAGAGAACTTTCTTTTCAGAGATCCAGGAAAACTGGTGATATGAAAAAAGGAAAGAAAATTCATTAGGATACAACAGTGCAAGAGAAGCATGCAAATAAATATTTGTTTTAACAATGAAAACGGTTTTAATTTCATTACAACAATGAAAAGTATTGTTGTAAATTATGAGTAAAATTATTTTTAAAAAATTATTAAAATTAGAGAAAATTGTACAGTAATTTAATTGATATCATTAAAAAGGTAATTTGTTGCACTTTCAGATGGAAAAAAAAAGAAAAATTCGAAAATTTCAGTAATATAATGATATTTCCTTATATAGCTTTGATTTTTTAATTTTAAGTTTTAAGTGCAATTTTTTAAAACTACAAAAGTTTTTTTTCTAGATTAATTTCTATATTTCAATACTACATTCATAAAAAATTACAAAATGAAAAAAAAATTCGAAAAATAATTTTTATTTTTTCAAATAATTATTATTCCATTTATTCTCAGCTCACTCTGAATGAATATGGAAATAAATTTTAAAGAAAAGGGATGAAAATTTTATTTTTTATGTTTTAAAATATTGTATTTTTGTTGGAGAAAAATTTGGTTTACATGAAAATGTAAAGAATAATATGAACTAAATTTAGTGTTTGAGTGATCTTATCAGACTTTCAGTCATCTTTTTAAGGGTCGGATAGCAACTGCAGCTTAATTGTCTTAAGTTTATTTCAATAATCAGTGAAAATATTTATTTCTTCCTTAAAATGTAAGAACACAAAAACATTCTAAGAAAATATTAATGCCTACTTCAATGATACTGTATTTATGCATTAGTTCCTTGAGCGTTATAGTTTTGCTGATAAGCATTCTTCAGTAAATGATCAAATCTAAATGCATAAATTGCATTGCTTTTGGTAAATCTTATGCCAATTGCGAGGTGAATTTTAATAAATGCTATGAGACAAGAACCCACTAATATGTGTTACAAACCTTTGGTGCATACCGACACGTTATTAACAAGTTTGAAGACAGTTCTTCCAATAATAATAGTAGTCTCAGGCATTGAATTATTTCCAAATTCCACAGTCACATGGTAGACAATGTGTTTTATCGCAATATCTTGTGTGTGTGCTGTAATTTGTAAAGTATAATTTTTTAAATAAAATTCTGATTTATATATACGTTTTTATTTTCATTCTGAACTTTAATGGATAATAATGAGACTCTTATTTATTTTACAAGTTGTATGATATATTTGAATTAGATCTATAATTTTAATTTTTTGAATAAAGAGTAAATTGTCAGTTTTATGTTAGTTAAATTTCCTTTATATTTGGTATGAAAAGGCCCAAAACTATTTTTTGAATACCACATCGACGTCCAAGACATCTATAAATTGTGAAAAGGCACCTGAATAATTTCGAATAGGTGTTAGATTTTTCTCCTTATTCTTTGATTTTGCAAGTTTGCAAAAAATTGTCTGTAGAAAAAAACTCAATAATTTTTTACTTCGTAGCTAGCGCATTTTCGTAAAATTGATAGAAAAAAAGTTTGATCGTTTTTACTTTCTAATACACGAAGTATACAAAGAGAAAGTATTATAATCGTCGATCGTAAATTTCAACACGAGATTTTGATTAATCTCCACGTTTTAGACCTAACTGAGTCCGAAAAAGACAATTTTGGAATTTTGTTTGTGAACAAGATAACACAAAAAACGGTTAAAGCTAGAAAGACGAAATCTGGTATATGAACTTTATACAAAATTAGTAAATTTGAATCAATTTTTGGATAAACGGGAAATTTGTCTGTTAGGGTTTATATGAACACGATGACTCAAATACTTAAATAGCTAGATAGATAAAATTTGGTACACAGTTTCAAAAATTAGGAATGTAGGTCCGTATTAAATTTTGAATGAAATCCCTCGAAAAGTTGACTGTCTGTCGGTTTCTGTAATCGCATGCTTGTGAACACTATAATTCCTAAACGCAACGACTTAAATAAATGAAATTTGGTATGTGGTCTTTTTACCCTAATTGTCCAATTTTCGTTTCAATCGGGTAGAAACAAACTCTAATGCTCCTGAAACTCAATATGCCATTACTTTTCGATAAAAAAATTATAAATAAAGAATTAAATTTAATTTTGAAAAATTCGCGACTGGATGCTCTAGTACCTGGACTGTAGTATCAAAGTTTCAAATTTCAGGTGAATTAAATTTATGCTTATTATAATAGAAGACAATCTCTTGCGTACTAAATAAAGGTATATGAATAAGCTATTTCTTCCAACATTTAGTGCATTGGTTTTCTAAGTGTAATTTTTAGTTTGAGGATTATTAACTCGGCCTCTTAAAAAGCATATATAGCAAGTTTCAGTACAAAGAGCTTGTAGTAAATTGTTTTTTTAAAGCATTATTCAGGGGTTAAGAAGGCTATTTATAATCCTTCATATGTATTAATTATTACTGGCTATTTTGGAATATAGATTATTATGTGACTATCTATGTAATAAATGTTTTTGTGCATACAAAACGGATTAAGCCAGTTAAGCTACGCTTATATTTGTAAGATCGGCTCTAAATTTTTTACCTTTTACCGAATACTAAATCATGAAACAATATGAAAAGTTTTATAGTGCCATCAGAGATAAGTAAAATATATATAAATGGCATTGTTGTTGATCCTTAAAATTAAGGAAATAATTTTTACATTCGTAGACTAATATGCTGACGTGTAGACTGAAAATAAATTGAAGTCAAGTATAAAAAGGACAACTAATAATATGAAGTACAGCCAATATCGAAAATACAACTATTAATAAACATCAAATGAATTGAATTCACAGACATCAAAATATCAGCTTTCATCCAAACTCAATGATGTTCATATTTTTAGAAACTCACAACATGCAAAATAAGTAATATAGCCTTCATTTTCTTGGCCCAACGGTCTGGCATTTGCCTGTTCTAAAGGTGTTTATTTTTGTCATCTGGTGTTATGGACACGGGCAATGTGAAGAATGAGGGCATATCGAAGACATGAAGTGTAATTTTGTGACACGACAGGTGGGATCTCCGAAAGCAGCAAAACCTAGTTTGATTAGGTTCCAAGCTGAATAGAGCGGATTCTTAAGG
>BGPR01000215.1:10510-96308 GCA_013235015.1 Araneus ventricosus | reverse complement strand
ATATATATATATATATATATATATATATATATATATATATATATAACCCTTTTTCCCATGTTATCTTGTGAACACGATAACTGGAGTAATTTTGATCTAAATTTAATCAGTGTGGGATATGTTGTAGGGATAGTGAAAATCTCGGTCGAGTTCGTAGATGGGCTTTCCAGCTCAAAGGGGTGGAAAATGGTGGGTGTTGGAAATTTTCATTTTCCCTTAATTCCTTTATAATTGAAAATGGAAAGAAAATTCAAATCAGGCGAATTATTGCCATATCATAACGAAAATGTTTTGTATTTAAACGTTTTCGATAGCTATAATTGCTTAGAAGTTATAAGCTGAAAAGTGAATTTCCCACCATTCCCCTCCTTTCCCCTTAACTTAAAAGTTCGCATGCCTACGCATGTTACCCCTTGTTGGAAAGCTTTCGTCATTTGCAGTCTCTTCCACTCGCTTTCATTCTTGCAGCTCTAATCCTTATGAGAACAGAAGGCGAAATGTTCTTTTCCTTATTATTATTAGTAGAGACGTATATACATAACGCTTTTGCCCATATTATCTTTTGAACACGATATCTAGAGTAATTTTGATTAGATTTTAACCGGCGAGGGATATGTCTTAAGGTCGGTGAAAATATCGGCTGAGTTTGTAGATGGGCTAACCAGCGAAAAGAGGGTGGAAATGGTGGAGGACTGAATTTTTCATTTTCCCATAATTCCTTTACGGTTGAAGATCGAATGAAAACTCAAAATATGCGAATTATTGCCTCTTCATAATAAACAACCTTTTCCATTGAAACTTTTTTGATAGCTACAAATTTTTAAAAGTTATGAGCTAAAATGCCATTTTCAATCCCCTAACCCATTTTATCACTTCCCCATAGCTCTGTTACGACTAAAGACAGAAAAAAATTCAATTAGGCGAATTATCACCTTATCATAACGAACAACTTTTATATTAAAGGTTTTTGTCACATAAATTGATTAGAAGTTATGAGCTGAAAAGCGATACTCAATTCCCCATCCAATTATCACTTCCCTTTACTCTGTTACGATTGAAGATAGAAAGAGACTTTCAATTAGACAAATTATCACATAATAATAACGTACAACTTTTATATTAAAAGTTTTTTGACAGCTACAATTGCTTAGAAGTTATGAGCTAAAAAGGGTTGTTCAATTCCCCTCCTCACAATTTTTGTTTTCCCCATAGCTAGTTACGATTGAAGATAGAAAGAAAATTTCAATTAGGGGAATTATCACCTTATCATAACAAACTACTTTGATATTGAAAGTTTTTTGACAGCAAGAATTACTTAGAAGTTATGAGCTGAAAAGTGATTTTTATCCCCACTTAGAGTACGCTTTAACCTATGCATGTGACACCTTGTTGAAAAGCTCCCATTAATCGCATTCACTTCCACTTTTTATAAGGTAAACAAGCTGATATATCCGGTTGTGCTTCGGATTAAAATGCTTTCATGTCTTAAAATTTTTAATGTAAAAACTACTATCGTATAAAATTTATAATACACAAATTCCTTTTCTGATCTGAAATGTTTTTAATTAAAACGAGAATATCAATTGAAAAAAAACGATTTTTAAAAACAACCGTTTTCTCCATAAATTATTATTTGTTATATAGGTACTTCAAATTTTGTTAACAATTACTAAAGTAAAAGAAAGGGTTCAATGAGAATATTTTGAAACAATTAAATTAACGAGTTAATTATTCATTAATTTAAAGAATGAAAATCAATCAATCATTAGTTGGTCCTGATTAAATTGTTAATGTCTACTTTCAAAATTTCCTTTTAGCATTCGTCAAGAATTCTGTGAATGTATTATGGCATTTATATATATTCGTATTATTCTTGTTCTTCAACAATAAAGAATATTGTTACGAATTCTGTATAAAATTACTTTTGAAAAAATATTAAAATGAGAGAAACAAATTGTATGGAAATGAAATTTTCGTCACTGAAATGATAATTTTTTAAAATTTAATAAGGTGTAAAAATAGTTTCGTGACATAATGTTTTCCAAAGATATCGCGGAAAAACATCTTGCTTAATTTTTAATTAACTGAAATTTTAAGTAATGTTTGGGCTTTGAAAAGTTGAAGATGAACTTTCTCTTGTCTCAAATAAAAAGTGTGCAAAGTCTAGTTGAAATTAGTCCAGTGGTTTAGGAGGAGATGTGGTGCGTACATACATAGACACAATAACTTTTATTTAAATTAAAATAATTATAAGATAATTACAAGATTAAGATTGCTGGCATATACTATGAGCCATAAAAAAGGTTTTAGTGCAGATATCGTCACAATTAATTAAATATTTAATTTTATTTTAGTAAATAGTTAATTTTAATTAATCAAGCAGTTAATTTTAATATTTAATTTGATAATTAGTTAATTTGATATTTAACTAAACATGGCTGCACCACGATTTGTTTAATAAATTTAATATAAAATAGCCAAAAAAGATAGATATACGAGAGTTCCCTTTATCCTTTTTTATATTGAAAAATATCTCATTAACTTTAAAATTGTTTTGGGATTTTCTGTCGGAGTATTTGCTTTTAACTGTCAATGAAGATTTAAATTTGCTGTTCAAAATGGTTGCATTCATATCCTATGCTTTAAACACACGTATTAAATTTGAAACTCACAATGTTTAATAATTTTTATTCTGTGATGTGTTAAAAATTTAGTGACTATTATCTCTGTAACCAAGGAGTTATCTAAATGAGCTCATTCTAGTAATGTTTAAATGTTTCATGTCATGTGAATTTTGCATATGACAAAGTAATGTTCGCACAATTATATGGTAACCTAGATTAAATAACTAATTTTTAAATCCAGATTATTTCTTTATTCATGTCAGGTGTCAATTTTTTGTTACTGTTTCAGATCGACTGTCTTAATTTTATCTAGGGGATATTTGTGCTGCTGGGATGTTTATTTCTTTATGACTCCTACCTGTTGAATGATTATGTGATGGGATATAAAAAAAATTGACCAATGTACTAACCAATAAATCTATCATAACCTTTTGGAATGAAAAATGGAATGATAAAACCTTGATATAGTGAAAAGTTAAATGTCATGAAAAGAGAATCATAACGTAAATATTGCAATGTGTAGAAAAAGCAAAGACATTGGCTATGTCTCTATTGATCAATATGTAATATTTCATTACTTTTGTAACATTAGCGAAAAGGAATCGACCTTTGCCTTCAAGATTGCCGAAAAGGAATTTTTTAAATATTTATTGAATTTCAGTGAATTTCATTCTAAAAGAATAGTAGAACTAGAGATAAACAACGGATAATTGGTATTCTAGCTCCGAATTTGTCCAAACGCTTTTAACAGTGATCTACACTAATTTATGTAGAAGCAATTAATTTAAATATAATTTAAATATATGGAAATTATTCAAAGAATTTTTACCATATAAGAAGCCAGAAGTAATGTCGTGATTATTTGGCTACATAATTATTTACCATGAACTTTTCAGTTTCTATTGACGGCAGGTTAGTCGACTGTTATGATAAACTGTTGCATTTTGTTACATGGAAAAAGGAGTTGATATTCTAGATCAGCAATTCAAGAGAAATTATGTCTTGAGAAGTGTTTGTCATTGGATTATGGTTTTTTTCCAATATCTGAAACAAGTCTACTATTAACGCTTTCGTAATTTTCAAACACAATAATATCGATAAGGATATGAAAAGTCTTTAAACCGTCAAAAATTTCAGTTTCATATTTATTTTACTTCAAATTCTATGCAGAGCTGCCCAATTACCACCTTCCGATAGAATTAAAAGAACAGAAAATCTTATGGTAGGAAACAACGGTACAGGATAAAAAAAACAGCAAAGTGAATGAGTAATAAAGGTAGCTGCAAATACTGAGGAAAAAATATGGACAAAACTAATCAAAAATACGGTGAAAAAGGTCATGACTGAGCCAGTAGTAAGTATTTATAAGAGGTATATGCAAAATGTTGTGATTCTTCATAGTGTTTTTTTTATAATCTCTATAAAAATATTCAGAAGAATCATAATCAGTCATCTAAAATTACTTTTTCTCTTTTTTGCATTTCTTAGACGTTCATTCTTTAATTTGCAGCTGATATGTCTTTTCTCAGAAGAAAACATCCGTTGGAAAAAGGAAGAGAAAATGGGGGACATACGAACCCCGCGCGCCTAACCGTGGCGCTCGGGAATGAGAATGCCTGCTGGCTGGTGGAATGACTCATGCCGATGTTTAACATACAGCTTTATTAAAAATTTTTGTTGAGTATTTCACAGAAATATTGAATGGTCACATAACAACATTGATTTAAAAATTATTTATTACTTGTTTATGTATTTCAATTATTCAAAATATACAGTACAACCCCGCTAATCCGAAATTCTGGTTAATCCGAACCGATTTCATTTTCGAAAATTATATGCAATTGAAAAGATTTAAATATGCATACTAAAACCAAAAAAGTACTTTTTCAGCATGCATAATTTTGCACAAATTGAAGAAACTAATGCAATAATTCAAGTATCACATTTACATTCAATAAAAACACATTACATTAATGCATCACATACACATTCACAGTAACAATCTTTTGGGATAAAGAAATTTGTCATATTTGTCTGACCAAGTGATGTTATCCTGTGTCTGTTTATGTCGCATTTTCACTCTACTCTATATATCTTAGAGCTACTTCTAGCGCATTTGCAGCTTAAGAATGGGAAACGAGAACATTCTCTGGCTCATCGGTTTCTTCTAGATCAGAGCAATCTTGTGGCTTATTCTGAACTAAAGAGACGATTTCTTAATCTGTATATAACTGATTGGCTTCAGTATCACAAGACAACCACTCGGTTATAGTGTTTTCTGTTGCATCTTCTCAGCCTGGGATACATTTAATAAGCGGAATAATGTTGCTTTTGTTTGCTTCGGAATTTCGGGTAATCCGATTTTTTTGTAATCCGAACAGGCACCGGTCCAATTAGTTCGGATTAGCGGGGTGCTACTCTAAATTTTTTTTCACTTTCTTCCCCTTTCTATTTTTTTCCTTTGTAACTTCTACAATACCAGGCATTTTTTTCTTACAATATTACCCTGAGTGATTTTTAAAATATACCTACCGTCTTTTTAAATGAAAAATTTTACACCTCAAATGTTTTATTTTTAAGAACCGATAATTAGTAGAGTATTATCAAAAGGCAAATAGAAAAACAAAGCTCACTATAAACAAGGATAAAAACCAAATTTGTAATAAAATATGATATAAATTCAAACTTTTGACATTTTTTGTGCAATATGAGTATCACTGAAATGTTAAACTACTTTTAATGTATTTTTATCAGAAGTTTTTAAAAATAGCAAATCTGTGAACTAAAAATTGTGAAAAGGAAAAACAAATTTAACTTTTAAGTTAATACATATGAATGAGTTAGAAATTAATAAGATACAAATTGAAAAAGATACAAAATGTTTTATAAACAATTTTATTTATTTTTATGAAGTAAATAACAACAGCAAACATAATACAGTTATTCAGAATATGTACACACAAAATATAAACCTATCCAAAATGCAAATATCATTTCAAATATGTTTGTTCACATTGTAACACCACAAAGACTAAGGTCCTGATATTTTTCAATCTGTGCAGTTAACAATTTCACTAACCTTTAAGATTGAACATACATTATATTTTGACAGTGTAATTCAATTAGATAAAATATAATTTTGTTTTTTACTAGCATCTCCTTCATCATTTACAGAATTCTTTTCCGAAACTTCTGTAATACTAGGCGCTTTTTCCCTTTTCTATTTATTAGATTTCTGACTAGATTTCCCTTTGTCAGATAAAGAATTTTTAGAAAATGCTTCTAGTTTTCTTTTATTCTTTGAAACTACAGTTACATTAGGTATTTTTTTCAGTTTATCATTTTTCACTTTACAATAATTATTATTAAATGCAATATATCATGCTCATCCACACAAAAATAAAAAAAAGAAAATATCTTTTGTTACTAAAATATTTTCTACATTATTAACAAGTAAAGGAAAAAAACTTTAAATTTATCCTCATACTTTTCACTAATTAGCTTCTGTACTACGATATATGTATGGATAACAGCATTTACTACTATTTTACTTGGATATAATAAGCCTCCCCTATCTTTTACATCTATCAGTCTATAATTATTATGAGAAATAGATTCTTTATCTGTTATCAATTTTTGGCGACAATATAAGCACTTAGTTTTTTTAAAGCAGCATGAGAACAGCAACCTGTTATATATATTACAATGGGTAGGGTATCGGCTATTTTTTCAATGTCTGATTCCTCAACCATTATATCACAGAAAATTAAATCTATAGGTTGTTTCTCCTCGTCATTTTTTCACTGTTATCAAATATATCAACAGTTATAGAACCTTTCTTCTGAGAAGCAAATTTTAATTCGTGGCATAATTGTAACTTGCTTTCAGTCTCGTATATTTGTCTCACAGAAAGTGATACTGGTCTCCAGCCATGCTTCTATACTGCCCAAATCTAGATTCAAGTTTATGGATTTGAATTTTATCCAAGAGAATATATTCCTTTTTCAGTGACTTGCAATCATTTACTATTTCAATAAAGACTTGCGTAGTGCGGTTTAAAGCAAGAAAGGTCTGTTTGGAAAGTCTTCCATTATTTGAATCCAAAGTTTCCCATTTATTTACCAAAGAAACTAACAATTTCAAAAAAAAATCAAGCCTCTATCAGATGGACCACTTGTTTTGGGATTCACACGTAGGTTGCGCTCAAACTTTCCTTTATTGGGAGTCTTAACATTTACAATATCCCACGAGGTAGAAATTATATTTATAAACTTAGGTGTTTGCTCATAGCATTCCAAATTGTAATTTTCTCCAAGCTCATTCAAAGCATGCACAAAATCTGTACTAAAACGCTTTAATGCTAGCTTCACATTTTGCCTTTCTAAATTGGTTGGCCACAAAGCTTTGCGTTTTAATCCATAGCCAAATTTGAATAAACTTGAGCATTCCAAGTCATAAAGCTTTCTCACAGAGGATAAAGGGGCAGTGAATACATTATTTAGAGTATCAAAATCAGGATAGTAAAAATAATAACCATTTTTTATGATTATTCAGCCAATTATTTCTTACAAATTTCAGAATATGGACTGAGTCTATCACATAAAATATGTGGCGTGATTTATCTGCATGTTTTTTTTTTGTGTTCTTTCAATACTTTTGAGTAACCAGTTGTTGAAGTTGGCAATAAATATTTTAATATCATAGATAAAAGCTTAATTAATCAAGAATTCAAATCTCTTGTCTTTTTTTCATAGTGCAAACATGATATGTATTCCTTTCTAGGATTTTCTTCCACTACGGCCAAATGTTTCCGATAGTGTTCAAAGATTAGGTACAGATACGGGTATAGAAATATTTTACAAATTTCACATAGTTTGATTCTTTTGACTCCTTTGCAAGTCATCCCAAACTAATACAATGTTAAGCTTAAGTTGCTTTCTGCGGATATTTGCTTCTGTGATCACGCTATTTTAGCTCCTTAGATTTAGAAATATGTGAACAAAAATTAAAATTCGGCCAAATTGTTTTTAAATCCGCGTTGTCATTCCGTCGAGTGCACGCTCAATATTCAGGTAATCCGCATGTTGTTAAGTTTAAGGTTTCTGGATTGGTTTTTAAAACGTATCAGCGGACAAAAATGAAATTTTTATTCACCTTTGCATTTTTTAGGGTCTCTTTTATTTTACCTTCGTAATATCTGTACTTCATGTATTATTTTTCAACATTAACAATTACTATCAAACCAATAGAGATCAAAATCCAAATATTATGCTTTGAATCTATATCTGAAACATGCAATTTCTGTTTGAACGAAATTTGGCACACATGTTTCTTCAAACCTGGAAGGATTGACTTTCTATCTATTATTATATATTATTAATATTATTATTATTATTATCTATTATCTATTATTATTATTATCTATTATTATTATTATCTATTATTATTATTATCTATTATTATTATTATTATTTATTAATTATTATTTATTTAATTATTTTAAACTCAATTTATAACGTTTCTGCTTGCTGTCATTTTAAACCTATTTCACTTTTTAATTTCTCATGTACTTTTGTTAATGTTAAAATTAATTTGCCTTTTATGGACAATTCCACTTTCTCTTCCTTTCAGCTTTAAATTTTCTAACTTCAAATTTTTGGTCTCCTTTTACATTCGTGGTATCTAGAATTAAGAAATAATTTTCCCTATTAGTCAATACTGTCATATCATTTGGATATCAAGGCTTTTAATATATTAAGGTGTGAATGCGCATCACACAATTTGAACCAAACACATATTTTATATATTTTTTACAAAAATATAAACTCTACCAAAAATATTTTCAAAAATTATTCACGTTGACATTCTATCGTGAGCACGGTGCATCTTGTGTAGTGAATATTTATTTCAGCGGTGCTGAATTTAGTAATTGTTGGTTTTTATTAGAAGTTGAGATCAAGATGTTTATCAATTAGTAGGAAAAAATAATATAGCGTGTATTACCCATGCCTAAAAGTCAACACATGATGCTTAAATAAGATATCTGTAACATATTACAAACTAGGATGTGAATATTTTACAAGATTTGGTGGAAACAAATAAACCTTGACTAAGAAAAGATCAGCCAACAGTGCATGAAGTAATGGGGAATATGATTGCTGAAGAAAACGCTGAACCTCTCTTACTTGAAGTCTCATGTGGAACTGAAACAAAAGTTTTTTAAATTAATTTGAACCTTACTGAAATCCAATGTAAATATCACACAGTGTTGTTCATAATTTTTAGAAAGGACTGTTAAAATATTATCTTTTGTTCATGAAGTTTAAAGAACTTAATATTTTACTATTTTGTTTTGATTTTCTGGTACCTTATTTCATCCTCGAAAAATTCAAATAAGTTTCAGCTATTTCATGAAATATCACTACTTATTAGAAGTTATTATTGTTTTAAAGAGTATCTTTCAGTTGTTCAAAATTAGTCGAACGGCTGATGACGAAGGTTATATTTAAGTGAATTCGAATTGGATTTGTTTTTAAGAAAATTAATAGATAATTTATTTGGTAATTAATTATTTTGGTGTCTGAAGCAGTCAAGTCAACAATAATGCGCAAGAGTTTAGAGATTTTTGTTGATCATCGCACCGCATCAGTGAAGATCGGAATGATGCGGTATAGCATGAAAACCTAGCAAAAAGTAAAAATCGTCGGAGTCGGGTATCTACTATTTGTGCAAGAAGTATGAGAAGACAGGATTCATCGAAAACAAGAGAGAGAGAGAGAGAAGCAGGAAACCGAAAACAAGAGCAACAGAAGACTCTGTGATTGTAAGATTGACACAGAAAAAGAATGTACCAGCTCTAACGGTTCGTCTTAGAATCAAGAACACAAGTTTCATCATCTGTATGAAAAGAAAAAGACCATACATCTCAAAACAAAACATAGGAAATATGGCAAAAAATATCTGCCTTTTCAAAAGGACATATTTCGAAGGTTTTAAAATTCTTGGAAAGAGTTTTATAGTCAGTCACAGTGTGGAGACGAAGAGATTAGGCGCATTGGCAGACGAATATCCTACAGAGACTAAAACACGGAGGAGGAGATATGATGGTATGGATATGTTTCTCTTTAAAGGTGTTGGTTAAATTGGGATGAAAAAACGGTAAAATGACTGTCAGTTTGTGCGTCCGTATCCTGTACCAGAATCAGAAGAGATCCATCACAAATTTGAGTGTATGTCGACGGTATATCTTTCAAAGAAATAATGACCCAAAACACACGAAAAGTTTGTGTCTCAAAAAACAAGATTAAGATACTGGACTGGCCACCACAAAGCCGAAATCTTAATTAAATCAAACATTTATGGTCAGTTTTGCATCAGAAATTGCCTTTTGACGAGAGAAGAAGTAAAAAACAACTTTTTCAAAGAATCAAAGATGAATGGCTCAGCATCAAACAGGAGGCAGCGAAGAAACTGGCTGAAAACCTCAATAGAAGACTCAAAGCAGTGATTGTGGCCAAAGAAGGTCCATATAAACATTAAACACTGATATTTTATTTTGAAAAATTGTTATGTTATATTTTCTTTGTAAGATTTTGACCATTCGAATGATTTTGAAAGAAGCATAATTTAAATTTATATGAAAAGTTCCCTGTTCTGACTTATTCTGCGATAAAGTTTGAGTTATTCGAAGCTTTTTCTAATAAATAAGATTGAAATAATAATAAAATTAATATATTTGGGATGTAAAATAAAAAAAAATATTTTCTATAATAAAAAGTGTACAATTTTAATTAGAGTTATAATAATTTCGAACAGTACTTTGTAGCTCTTGCGCTTGCTCAATCAAAAATAGCTATCAGTCTTTTGCATGGTGACCGCATAGCACATTCTCCGTTACAATTATCTCTGGTTTTGCTGACTTTGAGAATAATCCTATAAGAAATACAAGCAAAACGTCCGATGAGGCTATTGTCCAACAAATTGTAAACTTCTCATTCAAACATATCACTTTTGTCATGTTTGTTTCTCCCATGGCATGTTCTGGAATGAAAACTCCAAGCCATCTTTGCATATATACTCCAAGCGGTGAGATCAAAAATGTCGTTCGTGTATTCGAAACCTTTAAAGTAGTAATTAATTAGGTATTATTAGTTAGGATTGAGGTTCTAAAACCTCTTTCGGGGTTGTATATTAAAAGTCGAAAACTATACGAAATGAAAGCATATGCGTTTTTTTTCATATGTATAGAACAGATAAATGCGTGCTGAGCTAGTATTTTAATAACGAAATTGCAATTTTGATGTAACATATTTTGAAACTAATAAATTTATTTCAAAAATTAGAATTAAATTTATTATTGAAGTCCTTTGTATTCCTTATAAATATTTATACAGAATCAGATGTTGAAAAATAACCTTTTTTTAACAATCAACGTTTAAATAATCTTCCTTTTTCGTACGACTTTTTACTTTTTAAATTTTTTTAATAAAAGTTGTGTATATCTATACGAATAAATGTAAGGGATACAGGAAAACACTAGAAGTACTAACATTAAACTTATTTTTTTAAATTAATATTTTTCATTTCAAGTATTATTCGTTTAACTTAAATATCATTACTAAAATACTTCATTTATAATGGCAAAAAATGTAATTAGTAAATTACTTCATTAATCAATATGTGATTTATTCAAAAGCTATCGAAAGGAAATGTAAAAAAATTTATTAAAAGTGGTTGTAAAAACCCACATTCATTCGTGTATTAAAAAAACATATTTCTTATTATAATATTCTTCCACAATTTAACAATTTAGTTTTTAATATGTAATTTAATATTATAAATAATAAGGAATCTTGGAATAAATTTCTTCTCAAGTTGAATCCGGGTGGCGCATTCGTATGGAATGAAAATTTAATTAAATTCATCAGTTAGCTGATAATTAAGTTCTGAAAAATTGCATTGAACTCGAGAATAAACAAGTGCACAAAATTTCCTATTTCTAGCGCATCAGGAAGTGGACGAAATATCGATATCAAAATTCCATCCTCACAAATTTGAAACCAATAAAGTTAAATAAAGTGTATAAAATCACTTGGAAAAGCTTAAGCAGCACAGATGTTTCTTTGCATTCCCATATGGAGAAACAATAAATGACCCAAATAGGCTGTGCAATAAGGTCATTTTGCAGCATAGAAAAGAATATTTGTACGCCTCCCAATCTCCTGTTCCCGCTAACAGCATCAGTGATAAACAGCAGTTATTATTCAATTACCATTTTTGTCATATTCTTACATATCACAATAATCGAAAATAGTCATAAAACCGAAAGTCGAATTACATTTTGACATTCCTAAGAAAACAGTATTAAATCCTCGCTCATAAATATATATTATATCTTTTTGTTTTTCTGTATGAGTATAGTGAGACCTATTTTCAGTCATTTGTGGAGGCGGGATAATTTCTTTCGACCGAAATATCACTCGTAATAATTAACAAGTTCTGGTCTATATAGATGAATGAAAATTCACAAATTGTTTGTAAGCTATAGTTATAAATAGATTTTCATCAAATTTGCTCACAAATACTATAAAGCAAATAATATTATAAATTTCATTGAATATTTGATGATATTTAAATAAAGCTCTTATTTTTTTAATAAATAGTCTCCTCGGGTAAAAAAAGAATATTTTATAATTAGTGTTGCCATTCTTAAGTTGGATGAATTATAAAATGCATTTAGTCATTTTATTTTTTTATTTTCGTGTTGCAACCTGCGTCATTTATTTAAGTTCCATATCATTATTTGAAAATTACCCCAAATCCTCATAACTGAAAAAAATTGGTTTGGGGTGGTTTTTAAAAATCATTTGCTTTAGTCTGAAATTTTTCGAAAAGTTGCGATGTTTATTAAAAGCAATTCATCGGAAATGGTTTGCAAATATTCTTTCAAAACTGAATTAAATATATGGAAATTTTTATAGAATTTATTTTATATCTTTACAGAAGGCATGAACATGAAAATACCAGAATGAAAAAACCTATAAAAACTGAAAAATTAAAAATTCCAATTTGTTGTTTGTGCTCAGAATGTAGCAAACCTGTAAGTTAAAAATTATAAAAAGGCATAATTTCAATATTTAAAAGATAAATGTGAGTATGCGTAACTTTTAAAGCAATTCACTCACTAAAATTACATGTGTGGGAATAGGATAATTTATAAAACAGATTGTGTATGATATATCTGAAAATATGAAGCAGAGCATAAAACCACCAAGCAAATTATACATTCCAACCTTGTTTCCCTTCGTATCCTTTTGCAATTTACATTTTTGCTGCATGTTTCGCTCTGTTGGTTCGACAAGGTTCCAACGGACATTTTTAATGAAAATAAGATTATGAGTTAATACTTTAATACTAAGTTAGATCTATAACGAACTGACTCTATCTGAATAATAGTGGTGAATAAAAGAACTGCTAGTAAGCCATTGTTCTATCACTGCAGCCGATATTTATACTTTTTAGTTTGACAATGTTCAATCTGCTTTTGTAATGATCACTGATAAGCTGAGCCATTATTCAAGCAGGCTGTGCTTGTTTGATTGGATATAAAGGGGATTTATGTTCATTATAAAAGTTCTGTGTACCTTTCCACAGTAGAATAAAGTTAAATCCTTTAATCAAAGCAACGTGTAAAATGAATTGTGCGAGCTAGAAAGATTGTCTAATTTATACAGCGATACAGGCAGTGAAGATGAATGAGTGATAAATGAAGGCGAAGAAAATAATGAGAAGAATAGGAAAAAAATTATGTCATCAAGAAAGAAGTTTTCTCGTAAGTATTTTTTTTTTATGAAGAGATAGAAAATACAGGTTTGCAAGTCTTTATATTTCGAAACATTATCTATATCGCAAAAGCCAGTGTACACTGAACATGCATTTAAAAATGTGAAAACCAACACACTAACCCAGGACTAAAAAGGAAAGAATGGAAATAGTAGAAGAGTACCCAAAGAACACCCAGTTTTAGCAAGAAAATACATAAGATTCTTTCCCATAGTAGTATCCCGTTAATGTAGGGAACATACCAAAAGAGAATATTTGGGTTCTCACCTCAGTATTGGGAAAATGCATAAATTTTACCTTAGACAGTGTTGCAATGAAAAAATAACTGCTGATCACTGATTATCAATGTATTATAAAATTACTGTCACGGAGAGTCACTTCAGATTTTACTCCCCAAAAAGCGGCAGACGTGAAATTTGCGAGAAATTCAAAGTGGCAAAAGAAGCTCAAACGCTGACGGATAACATTAAATATGAGTATGATGTGTATAAAACATCAAAAATAAGCAATAGAGAAGTTAGAAACGACGAAAGAAAAAAAATTTGCATGTATTGCTTACAAAATGTAATATCGACTCCCCATGCTAATAATGGTTCTTCTATTAACCTGAAAAAATTAAACACGTTTACAACTTGATTGCGTACTACACACCTACTAAACAAGAATCTTGTGACTTTTGGAGTGAAACTGTATCTAGCCTCATTGGTAATGACATAGCTTGTGCTTTCAACAAAATACTGACCGTAATAGCTGAGGAAAAGGACATCATTTAGTTAATAACATGGTCGGATTTGTGTGTTCTCGAAAATAAAATTCAATCTTTACAAACCCAGTTCTAAATTTTCTCAAACATAATCCTCCAGTAAAATCAGTTACAGTTGGAGCAAACCAAGTCACTGAAATCTCTGCTAAATTTAACTAATGTTTCACCGTTTTTAAATAAGTAAAACTGTTCAAGATGTAAATTCACAAGAGTTAGGCAAACATACTTCTGAGTCCCTGACTCAACAGAAAGTAGTTTCAATCAAAAAATAAATACGCTTTTGCAAAACTGAAAATACATTTATTTACAAAACTCATTATCCATGAATTTTTACATCGGAACTAAAACTTGAATGAAAAATGCCAGGTTCAGAATTCTTTAAGCAAAAATATAAATACAGAGATGCGTGCTTTACCAGCGCTGTCAATCGTGTGAACCCAACAGTTACAATGAACAAGAAGTTGATAGCATTCACAGCAACATTGAAAAAGCCACGAACAAAACTACTGACTTGTATTCTACGCTTGGATTAATTAGAACTTTAAAACAAATTAATTCAAAACACCCATATCATATCTTGCAAATGCGGTCTGATGACTTTAAAGATTTTCAAGGAACAGCAAAACTTCTAAATTATAAGATTGTGCCATTCGCTATTGCGGGAGT
This sequence comes from Araneus ventricosus, assembly GCA_013235015.1. NCBI lineage: Eukaryota > Metazoa > Arthropoda > Arachnida > Araneae > Araneidae > Araneus > Araneus ventricosus. The sequence continues at coordinate 81,413 of BGPR01000215.1, read as the reverse complement.
TTTGAAATTTATCAGAACTCTGCACACATTGAATTTCAAAACATCTCACGTCAAATTTGAACCAGAAAATTCCAGAAATATCAGGTTTGCTGAGACATCTATGAGGGACTCGGAAAACATTATCAAACAGAAAAAGACAACAGAATGCAGTCTGAATGTGTTCCAAGTAATACCTAAAGTTCGAAAGGCTGCATAAGAAATAAGCAATCGAAAAAAGAAAGATATAAAGACAGCATTCCCTTCATACATATACAGGATAGGGAATATTATAATTCTATATTACATTTTTAATAAACCTAGTAATGGTGCCATTTCATTTATCATGATACAAATTGTTATTTAATCTTTCTCCATTAAATTTTTAATTGAGTTATAACTTTGTATCCCAATTCAATTGTAATTTATATAATAAAAGGGTTACTTTGACAAAGTTCAATGTGCAGTTACAATTATGCCTCCTTCACGAAAGCTATTTCTGTTCTGAACAAGGTTCTAACTGCATTGTGCTGTGTTCAAAAACAAAGGTATGAAATATAATTTTTTCCGAATAAATTTTGGAATCTTTAAATAAAATTTTTCTAATGTAATTATTAAAATATTAATTAAATTAAATCATGAATAAAAAAGTTGGAATTGAGGAAAATTTTAAACTTTTTTTACTCAAAACTGACTTGGTTGCAGTTAGAACATTGTCAAACCAAGGCACCACTTTATTTCTTCTCTGCGTGGTTTTTTTGGAATTAAAAAACTATTTATATCTTCCTGAATAAACTTGCTAATTTTGAAAAAATGCAGTTCAGTGCTGAACTCAACAAAAAAAAATCATTTATGATCGTTGCAAATCATTTGAAGCTTTTCGGGATTTGGATAAATCCAAATATTTTTCGTCTTCACCGATTTCATGATTGGAAAATTTGTGTTTAAATTGCTATGAATGTTAAATTGACTTATGAAAATATTTTAGGTCCCAGGCAACGCCAGCTACATCAGCTAGTTTTACCTAAATTTACAACAAGCCTATAAATAAAATAAGAAACTGATATTGGATATATTAAAACATTAAAAAAAATAAATATTAATCTTTATCAAAAATAAGTTGCGTACGTAAGCGGACACTTCGATAAATTTTCTTATTCTAGTATTAAATTACGTTCAAAACACTTATTATCTCATCTTTTCCGTAATTATTAAATCAGAATTTTTTTAAATAGTAATATATGATGTATTATTCGCAAATGACAAAAGATTGTTGCCTTAATATTTTTAAAAATCCTACTCTGTCAAAACGCTTCAGACTAAAATGGCTTCAAAGCGAAAAGAAAATTCTTACGATTTCTTAGTTGAAAAACCAGAAGCTGACAGATTTTTTACTTTGAATGGCAAGGAAAAAATTACCACCCGATCACGTGAGTCCCAGAGAAATGCAGATAAAATCTATACATTTTTGTGCGTTAGAAGAATTAAAATGTTATTTTTGTACTTATAGACACATTTTAGTAATTATTAGGTAGGTTCTTCCTTCTTTTATAACATTTTGGCTTTCTATTAAACGGACTCATGTTGTATGAAATAGGTGAAAATGTATTCGCATATTTTCTGCGTTTATCCCTATTTATTTTGTAGTTTATTATGTCCAATAGTTTAATAATTCTTAGTAAAAAATCTTTATAACAGAAAGATTAAAACATGATGAACTGGCCAGTGCGACCCGAAAGTCGCGGTTTTGTGATGGTGAAATTCCATCTTTCCTAGACATATGGGATAATGTATGTCTCACATTTCAGAGCTTAGCAACCTTTGGAGTGCAAGCATGAGACAAAAGCAGTTAGTAATAAACCTCATATTGAACCCCTGCAAACAGAGTTGGTTATGATTACAATAGGAACCTATGTCTGAATTGTTGTAAACATCAGTATGCTAAACGGAGTTGAATTAAAGTACTCATAAACCAAAATGGTACGAAGTATAAGAGGAACTAAAGATTTGCCACGTTAGTTACAGATGTTTACAGCTTCCGGCAAATAGCAGAGATCTAAGTTCTAGGCGAAATAAAACGGTGCGACGGAGTAACCACCTACTAGTTCTAGTTATCATTTATAAGAACATCAAGCAGGTAGCCAACCATAAACCTTTAGGTGGAGGGATTACCTAATAAGCTAAGTTTTAAGGTAATGCTTAGAATAAGCTGACGTAGGTACGTTGATTTGGATGCTAAAGTTGTAAGTAGTAGTGAATAATTTATTTGCCAATATAAAATTAGGTATAAATGGAATACAATATCCTGGCGCGAGCTGGAAATAAAAGTATTCAAGCTACAGAAACAAATTTACCAAGCTGTGAACTGTAATGATATTAAAAAGGTACATAAGCTTCAAAGATTATTAATTAATTCAAGAAGATCAAAACTGATAGTTGTTCGAAGGATATCTCAGGATAATAGGGAAAGAAGACAGCAGGAATGGATGGAAAAGCCAGTCTTAAACCAGAAGAAAGACTGGAAGTCTTTCTAGGAAGTCAGACTAGTCTATTCTCTATATATTAGGGAAAAAGAAAACACCATCCAGACGCATCTGGATTCCAAAACCTGGTAAAACTTAGAAAAGTCCTTTAGGTGTCCCTACTATTTCAGATAGAACGAGTCAAACACTAACGAAGATGGCACTAGAACCAGAATGGGAAGCGAAATTTAACCCTAGCATTTAATGTTTTTGACCTGGTAGGTCATGTCGTGACGCAATAGGAGCAATTTACAATGCTCTAAATAAGAAATTAACGTACATCTAAGATTCCGACATTGTCGGATGGTTCGATAACATTGACCTAAAACTGATGTTGAGAAAATTAACATTACTACAACCTTTAAAAAAATCCTTAAAGAATGGCTGAAAGCGGGAGTTTTGGATGATGGAAATCTAATATCTGCAAAACATGGTACGATTAAAGGTGGAACTATTTTTCCGTTGCTTGTTTTTCACATAACTCTCATTACATGGAATTGAGAGTTATGTGAAAGAAACTTTGGCAAATTATCTTTCCCAACATATGAAAAAGAAATATGGTAAGACATCATACAGGTTGTTCCATTAGCGTAATATTTTACGCTGATGATTTTGTAGCCATACATGAAAGTAAAGAAATTGTCTTAAATGCTAAGAGTATAGTTGAAAAATGGCTGAAAACCATAGACCAAAAGCCTTAAAAGACAAAAATTTCCAAAGCATCAAATGAAATTTGTTTATGTTAACCACTTATATTACTGAGAAACTGGTTTATTCGAAGCTGAAAGGATTACAAATTAATTAAGAAAAACTTTGTCTAAAAATGAGTACAGAAAGCTACATGAAAATGTTTAAACTGAAAGTTGCAGTAAAGATTTATTTTCAATATTTAAGATTTTTAATAAATAACGCATAATAAGTAAATAATTTCATGATAATCATATTTAAATTTTTTAATGATTTAAAAAATAATAATTAAATAAGTAATGTTAAAAAATAAACAGAGTATAAAACAATGTGTATAGAACAAATGTGTAATTAAACTCAAAATTAAATTATACAATTAGCAGGCATCGTGTTCAAAGGATGTTTTATTTTATGTGAGAAATTTTCAGTGCTTTGTTTCTTCATTGAATGCAGTTTGCAGCAATAAAGTCTTCGTTTGAATGAATAAATAGCCTTCAAAAAATATTAAAATCCTCCACTTACGATCGCTGAGCCCACAAAATACAAATCTATTCAACTAGCAATACCCAAATCAGAAATAAAAAGATATTTTTGTAATTTTTAGCTTTTTCGAATTAACCAAAATAAAATTGAACAATAGACGATATTTTAGCGTTTCTGACTCGGGGATGTCTAAAAAGCTGAAACACATCAAATGTTTGGAGACTAAAATACATTCTGTTTATATAATATGCATGCTACATAGTAAAAACCAATTCTTTTGGTAATCGAATATTGAAGTTTTTTGATATATATAAGAAATGACGGACAGTCACAACTCTTACATAACTCCAAATAGATATTGAATGAATTTTATGGAATATGGTTTGCGTTGTAACAAATGGAAATATTATGTAATTCTTAGTTTCAATCCTTAGGAAAAAACCATATTCCATTATTAAATAACCGCAGGGAGTAGTTGGTGCAGTTTGAGTAGGAACTTTAAAAATCCTAAGAGCTATGAAGGTCCTGCAGGTGCGCTCTCTATACTAACATGAAAAGTATTGCGAATTGTAAAACATAAATTCTAAAGAGGGTAATTTTTAAAAATAGTTATAATTGGGTAAGTGTTAATAAGACAATTACTTCAATCCATCTTGATTTAAAAAAGGAATGAAAACAATGGAAACATAAAACATGAAAACAATATTAAATGACCAAAGAAATAGCTGAATGACATGGAAATAAAATAAAAGAAATTGCAAATATTTAAACTGCAATATTTATATTTGTAATATGAAACAAGAAATGCAATAGGAAAGTAAATAAGCAATTCGAATTCAGGTATAAAATGCAAGAAATCATGTCGTTGCAACGGTCTCACGTATCTCTGACATACAAATAGAAGATTCGCAGTCTCATTAACGACCCGATCTGCAAACGAGTTCATCGAAAGAAGCTGGAAGAATAGCCAAGATCTTGCTTTCGTAGCACTGTCTGGTAAAAACATATAAAACGAAATTTTCCTCCGACGTACTATATTTCAAATACGCATACCCTCAGGAGGTTAAATGTATGGTTTTGCTGAAGGAATTTGTATAAAACTTATATGCAGCGAAACCTATCCACAGTGGCCACTCTCTGTTGCAAGCAAAATGGCCGCCCAGATAGGTTTGCTTAGGATTTTCATTTCGAAGGAAAATATATATATGTAACGAACACATTCATACTTCATCATTTCATAGTTCATCATAAAATGCACTTCATCATTTCTGACATAGCGAATTTAAAGACTTAACTAAAGATAAAAAGCATTTTATTCGAAGATTCCTAAATGTTTTTTGAAAAAGCATAAAATTGTACTTGGCTTGGATCTTTCAGCTTGTTTGGAGGTAGGTTTTTATTTTAAACTGGAAGAGGACATTTCTAAGAAATTCTTTGTTTGTTAGAGAATGGTCAATAATTTCACCAGTATTTTCAAAAGACTGCTGAATTAATGAGTAATTTATGATTTCTATCATTTGCTTTCCCCAGCAGTTGAAAGATTCTGCTAAATTTTTAGAAAATTTCTCACTATCACATCAACTCAACACTCTAATATGCTTGTCTAGACCCAGAAAATATATGCTTAAGCGGGACGTTCACGATCACGCCGTGCTACTCCATTTGGGGCAGATCGTAACAAAACCCTTCGTCAATGGCAAATCCAATGAGAATTGCCGCGGTGTAGTGGCAATATTTAGATCTTCAACCGGTCTGATATTCGTTCGGCGCAGTATGCCACACAACTGAAGTGCGATCGTGTGTGAGGGGGTGCGACCCTCTTTTAGAAAAACGAAAATCGCAAAATTGGAAAAGCGGAGTGTGGGTGTAAGTCATTCTGGGGAAATCAGGGCGGGGAGACCGTTTTGAAATCGGGGAGAAGGAGGCGCTGTAGTTTAGGGAATCGTAGAATTGCCCGTAGGTGATGTCTTTCCATTTGGCCCAGTTTGACATGTGAATAGCCTTGCGTTAACTATGGCAATAACTGTTGTTCATTTGCGGTAACGTAACACTTGAGTCACAAAACAACCGCATTACTACCGCAATCAGAAAGGCATATTTCTTATATTTCGGTTGTAAAATGGGCGACGAAGCTAAAAATTGGGCTCCCCACGACTGCTGCATCAACGCTTTCTCATTGGATGAATGGTAAAAGAAAAAGTATGCCATTTAAAGTGTTTCTGATTGTCTATCTGAGATTGTCGAAGCATACTAAAAATAATTTTGTGAAATCAAAGGAATAGATAAGACAAAATAAAACTATTATTTTAGATTGAAAATAATTATCTGACATAGACAGATATTGTAACCCTCTGACAGCATATCCCGCGATTTCCTCGGTTTGGAAGCAAGTCTTTTTTCTGATACATCTTGCGATTGTTACAGGCTAATGTGTTTACTCAGTACTTTTATAGCGTTGGATCATATTATACGAATAAAGCTTGTGTTAAAGTGGGGGAATGGGTAAATATATAAGTTAAGTTATAATATTTGAATTTTAATTTAGCAGTCCAGAATCCGGATTTACAGCACCATTATGATAGATGGGAATATATGATATTTATGACAGATCAATTGGTGTTAAAAATGAAAACAAATAAAATACAATTATCACTTCACTTAATTAATTACCTACCTTTTCTAGAACACCTAAAAATTAATAGCCAATAGTGGAAATATATCTGAAACAAAAGTTGTACATTGCATTGATGTACGAAAATAGAGAGATTAAAAAAACAATTTTTTAAATTAACCCTCTGAGCGTTTCACACGTATTTCTACGTCGATCTTGGACTATCCCATAAGCGGGAAACACGCATTTCAACGTGTGGTCAGAGACACGCCGAAAGCGGTCAGCCCGGATATTTACGTCTCTTGTGAACTGTCTCTAAAGTGCGAGAAACGTATTTTTCCGAATTTCTTCCCCCTTCCTTGGTTTGACATTTTGATTGATTAGCTGGGTAGGGTAGCGGTCGACACAATGAGTGCTGATAAGAATGTACTTACTGCAAATTAGAGATACCACAGGATCCAAGACAACACACCCCCTTTGGCTTGGGGCATTTTAACACTATCTGCATTGAGGTCTTCTTTCAGAAAGAAGGTCAGTTTTGGATTTTTTTTCTAGTTATGTGTGTCAGAATTTGGATTCTGTATAAGTTCGGTTTAATATTTGTCAGCCTGGATTGAAATTGTATTATGTTTCAAGTGTTTTCCCTGTAATACACTTATGTTATATAAGATTTTATTTCAATGCATCAATGTTTTAATCGAATTGTTAAGTAAAATAGATTTTGTTGCCCAATCTCTTTCAATACCCCATTCAAGCATAGAAAAATTTGAGAAGCCGGGGGTGATAAGAAAAGAGGGGGTTGTATATTTCGTTATATAACATTGAATTGAAAAAAAATAACTTTAAGGTTTAGGTGTGATTTTTTAAAACTATAGCAGTTTTTTTTCTAGATGAGTTTTCTATATTACACTACTTAGAATTTCTTTTAAATTCATCAAAATGAAATAAATTCCATTTTCATCATTTTGTCAAATAATTATTATTCAATTTATTTTTTGCTCACTTTGAACAAACATTGAAACAAATGTTAAAGAAAAGGGATGAAAATCTTATTTTTTATGTTTTAAAATATTGTATTTTTGTTAGAGAAAATTTTGGTTTACATGGAAACGTAAAAAATAATATCAACTAAGTTTAACGTTTGAGTGATCTTAACAGACTTTTAGTTATCTTATTAAGAGTCTGATAACATCTGCAGTTTAAGTTTATTTCAATAGTCAGTGAAAATGTTTATTTCTTTTTTTAAAATGTAAGAACACAAAACCATTTCTAAGAAAATATCAATGCTTACTTCAATGACTAGTACACTAAGCACTAGTTCCTTGAGCGTTATAGTTTTGCTGATATGCATTCTTCATTAAGTGATCAAATCTAAATGCCTGAATTGCATTGGTTTTGGTAGCTCTTATGCCAATTGCGAGCTGAATTTTAATAAATGCTATGAGACAAGAATCCACTAATATGTGTTACAAACCTATGATGCATCCTGACACGTTATTAATGAGTTTGAAGACAGTACTTCTAATAATAATAGTAGTCTCAGGCATTGAATTATTTCCAAACTCCACCGTCACATGCTAGACAGTGTGTTTTATCACAATATCTTGTGTTTGTGCTGTGATTTGTAAAGTATAATTTTTTTAAATAAAATTCTGATTTATATACAGGTTTTTATTTTCATTCTGAACTTTAATGGATAATAATGAGACTCTTATTTATTTTCCAAGCTGTATGATATATTTGAATTAGATCTATAATTTTATTTTTTAAGAAAAACAGTAAAGTGTCAGTTTTTTGTTAGTTAAATTTCCTTTATATTTGGTATGAAAAGGTCCAAAAATGTTTTTGAATATCACACCGATAACGTCCAAGACATTTATAAATTGTGAAAAAGCACCTGATTAATTTCGAATAGTTGTTAAATTTTTCTCCTTATGCTTTGATTTTGCGAAGTTTGCAAAAAATTGTCTGTAGAAAAAAAAAAATTCAATAACACTTTACTTCGTAGCTAGCGCATTTTCGTAAAATTGATAGAAAAAAAGTTTGATCGTTTTTACTTTCTAGTACACGAAGTATACAAAGAGAAAGTATTATAATCGTCGATTGTAAATTTCAACACGAGATTTTGATTAATCTCCACGTTTTAGACCTCCCTGAGTCCGAAGAACACAATTTTGGAATTTTGTTTGTGAACACGGTAACTCAAAAACGGTTAAAGCTAGAAAGGCGAAATCTGGTGTATGGACTTTATACAAAATTAGTATATATCAATCAATTTTTGGATAAAGTCCTTAAACGGGAAATTTGTCTGTTAGGGTTCATATGAACACGATAACTCAAAACTCAATAGCTAGATAGATAAAATTTGGTACACAGTTTCAAAAATTAGGAATGTAGGCCCGTATTAAATTTTGGACAAAATCCCTTGAAACGTTGACTGTCGGTCGGTTTCTGTAACCGCATGCTTGTGAACACTATAATTCCCAAACGCAACGACTTAGATAAATGAAATTTGGTATGTGGTCTTTTAACCTTAATTGCCCAATTTTCGTTTCAATCGGGTAAAAAAACTCTAATGCCCCTGAAACTCAATATGCCATTACTTTTCGATAAAAAAATTATAAATAAATAATTAAATTTTATTTTGAAAAATTCGCGACTGGATGCTCTACCTGGACTATAGTAACAAAGTTTCAAATTTCAGGTGAATTAAATTTCCGTTTATTATAATATAAGATAATCTCTTGCGTACTAAATAAAGGTTATATGAATAAGCTATTTCTTCCGACATTTAGTGCATTGGTTTTCTAAATGTAATCTTTAGTTTGAGGATTATTAATTCGCCCTCTTAAAAAGCATATATAACTAGTTTCAGTACAAAAGGCTTGAAGTATATTGTTTTATTTAAAACATTATTCAGGGGTTAAGAAGGCTATTTATAATCCTTCATATGTATTAATTATTACTGGCTATTTTGGAATATAGATTATTATGTGACTATCTATGTAATAAATGTTTTTGTGCATACAAAACGGATTAAGCCAGTTAAGCTCCGTTTCTATTTGTGATCGTCTCTAAATTTTTTACTTTTTGCCGAATACTAAATCAAGAAACAATATGAAAAGTTTTATAGTGCCATCAGAGATTAGTAAAATATATATAAATGGCATTGTAGTTAAACCTTAAAATTAAGGAAATAATTTTTACATTCGTAGACTAATATGCTAACTTGTAGACTGAAAATAAATTGAAATCAAAAATATAAAGAAGACAACTAATAATATGAAGTACAGTCAATATTTAAAATACAACTATTAATAAACATCAAATAAATTGAATTCACAGACATCAAAATATCAGCTTTCATCCAACCTCAATGATGTTCATATTTTTAGAAACTCACAACATGAAAAATAAGTAATATAGCCTTCAATTTTTTTGGCCCAACGGTCTGGCATTTGTCTAGTCTAACGGTGTTTATTTTTGTCATGGACACGGGCAATATGCAGAAAGAGGGCTCTCGAAGACATAAAGTGTAATTTTGTCACACGACAGGTGTTATTTCCGAAAGCAGTAAAACCTAGTTTGAATAGGTTCCAAGCTGAATAGAGCGGATTCTGGCGGTTAGTCCGCCCCTCCAATGGGGTTGCTGACTGTCCATAGTTCAGAGGGGGGAAGAGACTTGATCTGCTGCCCTTTTGGGAAAATCTTCTGTTGGGAGGAAGACACTTTTAAAATAGATAAAGGTTCTGCAGCCGCTCGCTTTTCGAATCGCTTTAGAAAGAAGACCGAACCACTCAGAGGGTTAAATATTTTTTATTAACAATGTTTTAAATATGATTACTGCCAATTTTAAATTAATACTGTTTAAGAACATCGATATAACAAATTATTGTTTTGATTCACACAACCAACACATCAGATAACAGATAAAATAAAAAAAATTAGCTACACATTAATACAAAGCGCTGCAGGCTTAAAAATTAAAAAAAGATACTAAGAAAATAAAAATTATATTAATGAAAGATATCTCTCAGTTGAAATTGTGATTTGTCGTTACATACTTGCGCACACTCATTTTACGAACGAAGACTTTTTTAGCAGCCTTGTTGAGCTACTGCTCTTGGCTTGACCAGACACAATTTGAAATTTTTGTTGAAATGCAGTATTCTACTGCCTCTCAATTCACCAGTTCAGTGAACACTCCTTCAAAAAATTGCTTTTGAAATTGCAGTTTTTTACTACCATTCAATTGGTTTCGATGAATTTAATCGTAGATTTTTTTCACTTATCCAACGCCGTCGATTCAGAGGATTACCTCTTTTATTACATTCTGCATACCACTGTAACAACGTCGTTCTGGTGTGGTCCAGGATAAAGGAAAGTGGGTTCGCTCAACGCATCGGCTTCCTCCCAAAATTGGTTTTTTAAAAATATCTTGCTTGTCATTCTTGGTAGGTTGTACTATATCATCTAACAAATTTTATTATAAGCCTATCCTGCACGCCTGAGAGGCCGAGAACCGAAGGAAGCAAAATCCAACAGCCTCGAACCACCAGGATGCGAACGTTCAGTTCAGAATCTTAAAGCAATATATCTAAACAAAGGAGACATTTCAACCAGGAGACGCTCAAACCAGTTTTCACATAAAAGCTTCCGACGTTCAAAAAGGCGAGCATATAGTTTCGTTAAATAAAAGTGATTTACAATTTAATAAACATTAAAAAAAATTACATGAAAAGTTTAAGCGTTTAATAATTAAGTTGATTACAAGAAAAATAAATATGATAAATTGAGATATTTATTAAAACTGTAAAAAATTCTGTTGATCATTTAAAAGATGCCAAATATGCCACAAGATAAGAAAGAAACTTTGGTGGCGAAAATTTAAATTATTTAAAACTACTGGTAAAGCTGAAAAATGATGTAGTTGCATTTTTGCAATCTAACAGCTTGGCATATTAATAAAAACTCGCTTTTATTAACGTTACGTGAACAAAAAATTACACAGTCAGAGGGGTAAGTCGTTACAAGACATATAATAAATAACAGGAATTTATCAGAGGACATAAAAATCTAATGAATTTGATCTTTACTTATCTGAAAATAACTTATACGACACATAATAAATAAAAAATACGACATATTTCCAGAAAACAAGCGGTCATCTGTCTAGTTACTAAAGAAAACCAATAAAACGTTAATATTGCGGTTTTATTGCTAAATATCTTTACACGAGACCTCCATCAATACCATTATTTCCTAAATGTGTTTTCAACGGATATTCTCTTTTTATTACATAATATGAAGCAAGCCTGTTTCCAAAATATTAGCAGCGATTTTTTGATCGATAGGGCGAGGGAAAATATTTTTATTCTTTTTCTGCCGCATGTGTATGCTCTTCACCGCTTTGTTGGGAGCTATTAATTTAAATTTATTAAGGAGAACTCGGAATGTGATAGTATCGGGGTTCAAATGGCTATAACACACCGACAATTACTCTTTATCAGAAGGCATCGTGGTGGGACACAAGAAGTCATTCCAGCGTTAATGAATTCTTTTATTAAAATGCTTCAAAGACTGTAATTTAGATTTAACACTTAAAAATAGGTTAAAACAAGATTAAACATAGATGCATTAAGTGCAAACGTAATGCAGTAAATACAACATGATGAAGTAGACACAGAAATCGCAACTGCATGAACACAGCTCCAACGAGACTGGAATACATGCACAAGCCAGACTCAACGAGACTGCTTCGCATCTCGTTTTGCTCAGTTATATAATGCTGCCACAGATCAGTTCCGCAGTTACGGGTGCAGACGTCAGGAGTCGCCACATGACTCCCCCCTCAGTCTCACGCAGGGAGACGAAACTTGACCCTTCTACCGAACCTTGTACGGTAAGTCTGATGTTCCTGTTCTGTTGGTTCATCAGATGCGTTCAAGATGAAAGAAGGTTTCAGGCGATCCATTGCGACAAGACGTTCCTGTCCCTTGATCAATATGATGAAATCCTTTGGCGGGGGCCGTACAACCTTGAAAGGACCTTCGTAAGGAGTCTGTAAGGTCTTCTTGAACGGAGGTCTACGCAGGAAGACATGACTACACGTCTCCAATTCTTTTGGAATATAGATTCTTTGGGGACCATGACGCAGGGGAAATGTTGGACTCACTGCTCTGAAGAGTCGTTGTAACCTTGCCACGTAATCAGGACACTGGTCTATCCGTTTCTCCTCGTACAGTTGTCCAGGCAGTCGAAGACTCGATCCGTACACTAATTCTGCAGCTGAGGAGTTGAGATCCTCACGCAGGACAGTCCGAATACCCAATAAGACGAGAGGAAGTGCATCCAACCAGTCAGCCTGATGACAGGTTAAAGCCTGTTTTAATGGACGATGAAGACGCTCTACCATCCCGTTGCACTGTGGGGTATAAGAAGCAGTTCGAGTTAAATGGACACCAAGGAGTTTAGACAGAGTTTCAAAAAGCCCCGATTCAAATTGCCCTCCCCTATCGCATGTTAACCTCTGTGGCGTGCCGAATCGTGAAACCCATGTATTGACAAAAGCCCTAGCCACAGTCTCTGCCTCCTTGTCGGACATAGGAGCAGCTTCCGACCACCTTGTATATCTATCAATCATAGTTAGGCAGTACTTATAACCACGCACAAGAGGTAGCTTTATAATATCGAAATGGACATGTGCAAATCTCTCATCGGGAATAAGGAATTGTAACAAAGGGGTCTTAGTATGTAATTGAACTTTTGACTGTTGACAATTGATGCAAGCCCTACACCAAACGCCTTTATTCATATCTGGCCAAATGTATTTTGAACCCACAAGCTGCTTAGTACCGCGTATTCCCGGATGAGACAAACCGTGTAATTCGTCAAATACTCTACGTCTTAACTGGAGAGGTACATAAAATCTATTTATTACCGTAGAATTATCTGCATATAAGGATATAGCAACGTCGGGCATTTGCACTTTAACTAAATTACCACTGAATTTCGCGTTACCCTCTAAAATCGATCTCAATTCCTCGCCAGTTTCCTGAAGATTAGCCCAGAACTCTAAATCAGACAAAGATGAAAACTGTATTTCACAAATCCTAGACAACGTATCCGCTACAACATTACCTTTACCAGGCAGGTATTTAATGTAAGTAGTGAATTGCGATATGAAATCTAATTGTCTTAAACGTCTCGGTGTAGCTTTCTCCTGTTTCTGCGTAAACGCAAATATTAGAGGTTTATGATCTACATACAAGGTAAAAACGCGAACTTCCAATAAGTGCCTAAAATGCTGTATGGCAATGTATGCTGCAATCTGTCGGTCATAAGTTGAATATTTGCATTGTGTAGGCGAGAGTTTCTTAGAAAAGAAACCAAGAGGTTTAGGACCATCGGAAGAAATCTCTTGCAGCACTCCTCCCCATTGCGAAGTCACTGCAATCTGTAACCAACGCCAATTTTGCATCCACAGAAGGATGGTACAAAAGTGTTGCTTTAGCCATAGCATCCCTAATATCCTGGAAACTTTTCTCAGTTTCTATATTCCACTGAATCTCTCTTTTATCACGTTTTTTCGCACCAACCAATAGTTGATTCAACGGTTATAGTAACAGGTTTGTTATACTCTAGAATTGCCCTAATCTTATCACGATGTGGAATGCATCCATTACTATTAATTGTATGCCCAAGACATTCTGTTGTGTCTTTGCCAAATTCACATTTAGACTCATTTATTACGATACAGTATTTTCTGAATCGGGTAAAATTTTCTTCCAAATTCCTTTTATGCTCGACCTGATTTTCACTGGCAATTAAAATATCATCTAGATAAGGGAAACAATAATCGAGTCCTCGTAAAATTTCATTAATGAACCTTGAAAAGTCTGTGCGGCTGAACATAGACCGAAATTTAAAAATGGAAATTCAAAAAGTCCGAACGGTGTAATAACAGCGGTTTTCGGTATATCCGGAGGGTGTACAGGTATCTGATGATACGCACGTACCAAATCTGCTTTTGAAAACACCTTCTTCCCATTTAACAAATACATACAATCCTGAATGTGAGGTATAGGGTATTTATCAGGTATGGTAATACGATTCAAGGCCCTATAATCTCCCGTAGATCGACAATCAGATGTACCTTTAGCAACCATGTGTAAGGGACTTGCCCAATTACTCTTGGATGGTCTACAAATTCCCTTTTCCAACAAATATTCGAATTCCTGCTTAGCAATTTTGAGTTGCGCAGGGTTTAACCGACGAGCCCTTGCACTAACAGGAGGTCCGACAGTAGGTATGTAATGTACGGTGTCATGCTTGATTGCATCCTTAGGAAAGGAATTCAATTGAGTTATTTCATTAAACTTTCGCAGAAGCTCTGAATATTCCGAATTACCAACGATGGTTTTTACTACTGGAATATCACTTACAGTAGATTTACCTTCAGCAGTAAAATTTGTCAAAGGATCAATCAAACAGCGCTTCTTCAGATTTATCAATAAACCGAAGTGTTGCAGAAAGTCAGCTCCAATGATAAGTTTCGTAACGTCTGCAACAATAAATGGCCACTGCAAAGTGCGTCTTAATCCTAAATCGAGTGATAGCAATTTAGTACCAAATGTTGCTATTCTAGTACCATTAGCTGCATATAAAACAAAATCAGTTTTCTTAATTTCTTTAGTCAAAAACGACTTAGGATAACAGGAAACATCACTACCTGTATCTATTAAAAATCCTGTACGAGTTTTTTTATATCATTTACGTATAGCTTGCGACTTTCACCTCTCAAAACAGAAGCCGTCTCTACTCCTGCAGGTGAATCGCGTTTTTTTTTTTTTTTTTGTTTAAATGCACAAGGCGGTACTCTGCTTTTTCTTTAAACCTAAAATGGTACCAGCATTGCCAATCTTCGCGTTTCTGAGCACCAGTTTTGGATGGACTTCGATTGCGATGCGGTCTCGGCGATGCATGCCGTGAACCTGATCTAACCAACCTAGAAATCTCATCTATTTGTTTTTGTATTTTTAACAATTGTTCATCTCGCTGACTAACATGACAAGAAGCAAAAGCACTATCTGAAACGGAATTAACAGCGCCTGGTGAAAATTCAATAATTTTGTCAGCCATTTCCACTAATTTGCTAAGGCTTTCCGAGATAACAGCTAAAACAACCTGCACATGAGATGGCAAACGCCTCATCCAAATGTTTTTTAAAAACGCCTCATCTACGTGGCTTTCACTTAAATCTCGCATTTGCTTCAGCAACACGGAAGGGGATCTATCACCTAATTCCAAATATTCAATTAAGGTTTTTAGCTTCTTATGCTGAGATACCTCAAATTGGGTTAGCAAACGACTCTTAAGTGCTGTATATGGATGCGGGGGCGGTTCACACACTATATCCGTAGCATGTGACAGGGTTTCAGGATCCAAAGCCGCGACCAAATAATCAAATTTTGTTTGTTCCACAGTAACACCCGCTAATCTAAAACTAGCCTGAAGCTGTATAAAGAAAAGCTTAGCATTATTTGTCCAAAAACTTGGAACTCTAACAGCAACTCTGTCGCACCCAGCGTTCGAACCTTGAACCTCTTTATTCTCTGAATCTGAACCTTCCTCACCTTTAAGTGGCATCTTAATATAATCAAAAACTCAAAAATAGAAGAAACAATTTTACCGACCAATTCCTTGCATCAGAGAGTCAACATGGACAGGGTGGGAACCGATTTCAGAGATTCAATCTATACAGTCCCTATTTCCAATGAAGTTGCGGTCAGCACATCTTGACGGTTTATTCCCAGCACTTCTCTGTATTCCTTGGACGGGTCACCAACTTGTCGGGGTTCAAATGGCTATAAAACACCGAGAATTACTCTTTATCAGAAGGCATCGTTTTGGGACACAAGAAGTCATTCCAACGTTAATGAATTCTTTTATTAAAATGCTTCAAAGACTGAAAATTAGATTTAACACTTAAAAATAGGTTAAAACAAGATTAAACATAGATGCATTAAATGCAAACGTAATGCAGTAAATACAACATGAAGAAGTAGACACAGAAATCGCAACTGCATGAACACAGCTCCAACGCGACTGGAATACAAGCACAAGATAGACTCAACGAGACTGCTTCGCATTTCGTTTTGCTTTCGGGTGCAGACGGTTTGAAATGTTACTCTTAACAGAAATCGGTATCTTTTAACCCTTTAAGACCGGACATATTTTCATCCTTAAATTTAATTTTTTTTTAGTTTATAAGTACCCTTGGATCCTACTGGTACTGTAAAAAATAATTTTTAAAATTTAGCATGTCCCTCAAACTCAGGAGCGCACCCGTACGATCGTGCGGGTTAGGCTTTATCTGTGTCAACGTGAACCCGTACAATCGTGCGGGTTAGGCCTTTTCTTTGTCAATGTGAACCCGTACGATCATGAGAGTTAGGCATTATCTATGTAACCTTCGACTAGTTTATTTTTTCATGGTTTAGTTTTCACTCAATATTAATTACTCAATGAAACAAATATTTAAGCATCGTAATAAAGAATTTATAATTTATACGAAAAAAGATATTTGTAAATAAGGAAATTATAATTTTGATGACTAATTATTTTAAATGAAAATATTTGAAACAAATCTTAGTTTCTGATAAACATAAATATACCTCACATTTCTCACACCGAGTTTTAGAAGTGCTTTCTTCTGAAATAAGGGTTACTCCTGTATTCTTATAAGGCAAATGAAACTTCACGGATCATGCAATATCTGGTTGTTCGTTTTCCATTCTTTCTTGCAGAATAGAAATTGCAGTGCTTTCACGAGATGTCGCATGACCCCCTTCAATCCCCTGCTTCTTTAGAAAATCCCCTGTATTTCCTCCTGATTTTCTGTACTGATTATATTGAAGGAAGGACCACCCATAATTTCCCACTATCATTAGGACAAACGGTATTTTCAGATATACATACGTGACCGCTGATCCTAGCGTCAGTTTTGAACGCTTTTGTACCTAGTTTCTTTGTCCGAACTGAATAATTACAAACACATGTACTGTCACCAAATTCTTCTTACTTCCCCAATAGTAAACTAAAGAGGAAAGGAAATCCAAGTGTGGAACTTTCTGTGAGTAGTCTCCTTTGTTACGAAGCTTTCAAAGAGATCCTTCAAAATACTTTGAAAGAGTTTCACATTTGAGTGCTGATACGGTAAAAACGACGATGCGATTTGCAGAAGTTTCTCGAGGAATACTGAAAACCGTTGGAGGCGTTGGGATATATTTCGTGAAACTCTCTTAAGAAAACGCTAAAAGCAGAAAAAATTGTTTATATGTAAAATATTTCATTTTTATGTGATAGGAGATGAACCATATATTTTTAAGTTAAAATTTTATTTTCTTAATATAGTACTCATTTCAAGTCTTAAGGCCGTTACTTAGTGATATAGTCGAAAGAAAACAACGAGGTGGGCATCGGGTCACGCGAGAAGACCCTACAGAAAGGAAGTCGATTTTCGGACAGTGAGCTCAAATAAAGCCGAACCCGCACGATCGTGCGGGTAAACAAATGTTACGCCTAAAGGGAATTATATTAATTCTTAACTAACATTTTTTCCTATTTTTCATTTATTTCAACATTAAATTAACAATTCGTATCTAAGCAATTAAATATGTATTAATAATTAGCTAATTGCGACAGATAAATAATTCTAATGTTTAGCGCGATTTTTTTTCAAACAGATTTAACGCGATTATAATTGAAATATGGACTGTCTCTGCCGTCTTTTGAGAAAACTATATACTATTGATATTCTGGAAACTAGAACAGTAGTTACAATCCGGTATTTATTAAATACAACTATCCAGGAAGTAGAAATGCTAGCCAATGTCTAACCCGCACGATCGTGCGGGTTCGGTCTTAAAGGTTTAAAGTTATCCTAACGAATTTACTAAAAGGCTCATAAATCACAGAATAAATTCATTGTTTATTGAGCATTAAAAGCGAATCCAATTAAAATTCGGAATTTCTGTCCTAAAGTACTGTTTATATTTTGCTGTATATTATTTTTGGTAACAAGATATCAGCTTCGATAACAGAACCTGAATGATGTTTTATTCTTAGAGTTTAACGTTGTCTCATTAATTAAATATTGTTACGAAGTTGTTTATCCGGCATGCTACTCTTGACGACCGTTTTGCCAAATTCGTGACAAAATTGGCGACATTTTCGATAAAGGAATCTTCTAGAAATCCCTTAACTGTGGCCCTATCTTTACTGGGAGTCTGTAATATCAAGAACCTTCTAGATATTACGTCAATTCCTACGTACTGACGTCACTTCCTTCTGAAAAGGTATAAAAGCAAGCTCTCAAACAAAGAGCAGTGAATTGAACTTTGATCAGCAGGGGAGTTGGTGAACTAATAAGACACTGAGTGCTTCTGAAAGTGCTGTAATTGAGATTTATTGTTAACCTCTGTTGTTAATCTATACAATTGTTGTTTTATTACCTGTTCTACGTTTGTCTTCCAAGAATATTGGTAAAATAAAGAGCCTTATTTTTTTATCCTACCTATTGGACTGTATTCATGTACAACCACCGGACAATGTTTGTAACAATATAGTTTTATGTTTACATGAGCAACATTAATGCATAATTAGCATCACATGATTCAAATCGAAATTGGATTTTGTGTCTATTATATTTGGCTAAATTTAATCAAATTATCTGATGCATTAATTTTCATTCATTAAAGTATAAATAAGAAACAATGTGCTGGAAAGATATTTATATATGAGAGAACACAGTGTATGTCGGATGCGTACGGGAATACGTCTGGTAGAAGCACCCATTTGTGGGATCGAATCTAGGCTGAAGCCAATATTTTAGAGGAGGTCTCGCGGCTAAAACGAGAATCATACTCCTAGAAACCGAGCCTAAAGATTAGAAAAAGAGAAAATTTTGGCTAGCACATTGTATAGGGGGAAATGTACGATGAAAATAAATTAGCAGTATCAGAAAACTAAATAGACTTATTAAAGGTATTGCAATTATTTACATAGTTACACAGTAATGAATATCCACAGATGAAGTTTAAAAGGTGTTTTAGAGTTAAAGACAGTTAGTTACCATTACTATATTAACAATAGTCAATTATTACGCCATTTATAGTGGCAACGACAACTAATCGCCGTCCGTCGCTGCTGACGTGAGACCAAACATGGGCCAACGCAGCTGCTGCCATTCGCAGACACATCTCTTTGTTTCAATTGCGAGCTTTCATCTGGTCCTGATACAACACTTTACGGCTTCAAGAAAACGCTGGACACCCACACGACACGTGGCATGTTCAAGGACTTCTTCTGTAACACATTAGCTGCTGATAGTGCTTCCATCTGCACTCATTTAAATGAACTGCAAGGGAAATTAACGATAATACATGTATATATAAGGTTTGATTAAACATTTTCCTCTGAATTTTCGTAGTGCCTACTTAATATCAGTCCCGTGTTGCTAACGTATTATTTTAGATTTCTTAAATAGACGCTTGGAGGTTGTTTTCTTACGAAATTCGCCATTAACATTTCACTATATGTGATAAATATTTATAAAAAATCATCTTTCTACTGAAACAAGTATATAATAGGTAAACAGTGTAATTGTTACAAATAGCAGAGTCGCTGAAGCTAGACAGAGTCAATTTTCAATTTATAAATAGCATTTACTGCTGCCAATTCTATATTCTTCATAGAACTTCAAAAAAAAATTAGTTAAAAACATTTTACATACATCATGATACTGATACGTCACACTGCAATCTTTTTCTGTTACTTGTCTACATTAATGTAAAATACGCAGTTGATTTCAACATTAAATTGACACGGCAGATTTTACGTCCAGAAGCATGCTAGTTGGCTTAAAACACTCTAATAAAGCGAATTAAAACATAGCAACGATTAACTTTCCTTTTACTGAATTATTTCATTATATACTATCTTGAGAACTTCCTCTACAGATTTAACAGAAAAATTGATCAAATAAGAGAAGAAGGTTAAAATCCAGTAAGATATTTTCTTAGCTTTTAACAATGGTAGAGAAACACGCAATTAAAAATTTTTTTAAACAATGAAAACGGTTTGAAATGCGTTGCAACAAGGAAAAGTATTGTTGTAAATTATATCAAAAAATATATATTCAAAAGCTTATTAAAATTATAAAACAAAATTGTAAGGCAACCTAGTTGATGTCATTAAAAAGGAAATTTTTTACACTTTAAGATGGCGTAAAAATTGTTTCGTTGTTGTAATATTTTCAGAAGTTATTAAAAAAAACGTCAAAATTTCACTTAATTATGAATTAATTAAAATTCTAATTATAAATTTAAAAACATTGTTCCGAGGTGCACATTCCCACCGTCCAAAGAATGTTAGTGCCAAATTTCGTAGATTTAGGTCTAGCGATCTGCCCTGTAGAGGACCGATGCTCAGACACACACACAGAGACACATACACATAGAAACACACATATAGACACAGACACACGCACATATTCTTGTTTATTATTATTAGAGATTATTATCTCTCTCAATAGCGAATTCAAATAAATGAAAAAAATGAAATACTTCTTTAAGTAGATTGCTCTGCTTTTTTTCTGAATGGTTTTTTTTATTTTGAATAAATCATATTCTAATTTCTGTAATTTGTAAATTAATAATTAATATATACTAGTGATTATAGTACCTTTTTGAGCTAATCCCCTAATTCAGAGGTTCCTAACTTTTATTTCAATCTTACATTCTTAAGAAGCTCTTTATGTTTGTCTACCCTCTACTGTCATAATCCTCCTCCCTTCCGAACCATTTTTACGAGCAAAAAATTTTTGTAAATAATACTACGGCTTATATTGGCTTAAGAGAAAAGCGACTCGAATTTACTTCACGATATTAGTATTTTGTAAATAATACCAAGGATTATGTTGGCTCAGGGAAAAAATGACTCGAATTTACTACACGATATTAGTAGGATTTCTTTTGGACTTTCGAATTTTTTCCATGTTATATACAATGGTACCTACCGTAACAGACACTCCAGAATAGCAGACACCTCTAATTAACGAACATTTTTATGAATAATAGTCCTTTTATATACAACAATCCATATTATTCCATCTGGATATCGGACAGGTATTTTTGAAAAACTTTCAATTATTTTGGCAAACATTTCAAAATTATTCTAACAAGCAAGATAAAAATATATGTTTATGCGTCTTTACAACGACCTTTTCCCGAATTCTCCCCTCCGTGCTTGACACTATGGTATTTGACCCTAAAATGTGCACAACGGCATTCTTCTGACCCCCTCACCCTTTCTTTCTTGGAGGGCTTAGTCGTTGATCACTGGCGAGGTTAAAACTTTACTTATCTATTCAGTTTAGTGTGACAGTGCTAACTGAATCAGATCGCGTTAAAATGGCGTCGAAAAGTAAGAGATTGAATTTGAAAGAAAAAATTGACGTTTTGGAAGTTGCTGAAAAGGAAAAGCTGAGCGTTCGTAGCCTTGCTGAACGTTTCCACGTTGGTAAAACGCAGATTAGTGAACTTTCGAAGGATAAAGAAGGAATTCGAAAGAAAATTTGAAAAATTTTCGCTCGACAGAGTAGACAAGTTTCGTAAGACAGAAACAAGCGAAATTGATGAATTATTGATGAAATGGTTCCGTTCTGCTCGTGCAAACAAAATTTCTGTAAGTCGTGTTTTGCTCCAAGAAAAAGCAAGAGAAGTCGGTGAAAGTTTCAGATTAGAAACTTTTAAGGCCTCAAATGGATGGCTGGAAAAATTCCGGACACGTCACAACATATCTTTTAAACAAATTTGTGGCGAAGAAAAATCTGTAAATCCAAATGAAGTAACAGATTGGATTGGAAAGCTTAAATCTTTGCTTAAAGGGTATGATGACAGAAACATTTTCAATGCCGATGAGACTGGCCTGATTTACCGCGTTCTTCCGGAAAAGACCTTATGTTTTAAGGGTGAAAAATGTAGTGGCGGGAGAATTTCAAAAGAGCGGCTCATTCTTTTGCTGTGTTGCAACTCCAGTTATTGGAAAAGCATAGAAGCCTATTTGTTTCAAGAACATTGATGTACTAAAACTTAGTGTTTCGTGGAAGTCAAATAAGAAAGCGTGGGTGACCACTGATATAATGAGCGATTCGTTGGTGGAGTTCGACAACAAAATGAAAAAAGAGAAAAACCATTCTGTTCATGGACAATGCTACTTCCCATCCTGATGATTTAAAGCTCAAAAGTATTAATTTAGTTTTCTTGCCTCCTGACACCACTTAGATGCTACAGCCACTTGATCATGGAATTACCCTCAGCTTAAAAGTAGGATACAGAAAGCTACATCTGAGACATGTACTTTCTCAGATTTCCTCCTGCAAATCCAGAGAAGAGTTGGAAAAATCGGTATCTGTTTTGGAGGCAATTTCCTGGACTACATCAGCCCTTAAAAAGGTGGAACATGCGTGCGTTCTAAAATGCTTGGGATTTTTGAGTACAAGCGAAGTGGCAACTGACAGTACTACTGAAGAAAGCGAAAAAGAACTTGCGGATCTAGTAGCCAATTTGAATTCAAATGTCAGCGTTGAAGAGTATGTCAAGATCGACGACGATTTATCCATTGAGGAAGAAAACCTGCATGTTTCCAATTTCATTCATCTGGACACCACTGAAGCGCTGGCCCTTTATGAGGAGGATGATGAGGAATCGCCAATGGAATACTGCAAAATCAAAGATTATTCGGAAGCACTGAAATACAGCAAACATTTAAAACAGTTCTTTCTGAACAATGAAGATTCCCAGGGACTAGCAAAGCTAAATTCTATGAAGATTCACCTTGAAAAACAGGTTTTCTGCGTAAAAAAGAGAAATGAAACCTTGTTAATAGATTTTTCGAGAAGTAATTAAAGCATTGTATTTTGAGATTATTTAATGCAAGATAAAAGGATTAGCTCACAATTAAAAGGTAAAGTAGTAAATAGTTTTTCTTTTCTTGCCTAATTTATATTTCCTTTTTGATTAAAATTGCAGCCATAATTTTCAATCAAATGCCAAACAGAAGAACAGAAGCTTTTTTTATAAGCATGTTGTCCATCCCAATAGCGGAAACCTCCTAATAACGGACAAAACTTTTGGTCCCGTGACTGTCCGCTTTTCGGAGGTTCCACAGTAATACTATTAGTTCCACGCCCTAACAAATGAAAATAGCAATAAATTAATTCAACATTAATATATGATGAAAGTTAACAGTAAAAATCAGAGTGATTTTTAACTGCTTAAATAGAAAACAAACTCAATACAATCCATGAATCCGTTTCTTGAGTTGAGTTTTTTGAAAAATGAGATTCTGATAAAATCAGATACAGGGGCACATTAAGGTTGCTGGGGCACCTTGGTGCTGAATTTCTTGAGCGGGTCTTGAAGAAATTGCTCATACGTACTTTTATATTTTGACTGGGCAATCATTAGATCTTAATATAATTCTGCATGCTTTTGATGAAGATATATAAGTACATTCTCATTAATAATAATTACATTTTATAATTGCTAAAATATGTAACTTTTTAATTAGTATTTTAACCCTCTGAGCGTTTCACAAGCATTTATACGTCGACCTTGGATTCCCTCACAAGCGGAAAACACGCATTTCAACGTGTGGTCGGAAACACGCCTTAATCGGTCTGCACTGAATTTTATGTTCATTGTGAACTCTCTCTAAAGGGTGAGAGACATACTTTTCCTAATTCCTTCCCCCTTCATTGGTTTGACATCTTGATTGATTATCTGGGGAGGGCAAAGGCCAGCACAATGAAGACTGATAAGGAAGTACTTACTGCAAATTAGGGATGTCACAGGATCCGAGACCCCACACTCCCCTGTGGTTTGGAGAATTTTAATGCTATTTACATTCAGCATATCTTTCAGGAAGAATTGCGGTGTAGGATATTTTTCTCATTGCGTGTGAAGGAATTTGGAAACGTTCGGTTTAATGTCAGCCTGGTTTGAAATTGTATTGTGTTTCAAGCGCTCTTCTTTTAATAAAATTTATGTGATATAAGATTTTTCAGTGTCGCAATTTTTTAAAGATCCATCTCGCGTTGTTATGTAAAATAGATTTTGTGGTTTAATTAAAACATATTTTGTTTCAATACCACATTCAAGCACAAAAAAATTGAGAGATCTGGGGGGTTGCTAAGAAAATCTGCTATTTATATCTAGATGAACAGTGTTCTTGAATCAACGCATGTTACCCCCATTCAACTAGTTATATGATATTAATATATTCTTGTTTCATATTAATAATCTCTATCTACTAATTTTTCCATTATAAAAATCGAGTACATTTAAATTTTTGTCTAAAAGTAGCGTAAATTTTAAGTTATATGAAAATGATACATCATTTTTATTGTTTTATACTATGAAAATAAATGTTAAAGACAGTGGAAGAAAATTTTATTTTTTACATTTTAAAATATTTTCTTTTTGTTAAAGGCAGGAGAAAATACAGTTTAGATGAAAACGTAAAGAATTTAATGTTTGGGTGTGTGATCTTATCAGACTTTTAATAATCTTATTAAGAGTCTGATGATATCTGAAGCTTAACTGACTTACGTTCATTTCACTAATTAATGAAAATGTTTATTTATTGCCTGAAACTAAGAAGTCAAAAATATTTCTCAGAAAATATTAATACGAACTTCAGAAGTACTGTATTTCTGCATTAGTTCCTTGGAGTATAATATTTTTTCTGATGCGCTATTAAGCATTCTTCTATAAATTGTCAAATCTATATAACTAAATTGAATTGATTTCGGTAAATGTCATACAAACTGCAAGTTAAATTTTAATTAATGCTCTGAGACAAGAAATCCTCTAATATTTGTTACAAACCTTTGATACATCAGATCCATTAATAACAACTTTGAAGACAGTTCTTCCAATAATAATAGCAGTCTCGGGCTTTGGATTATTTCAAAATATTACCGTCACGTGCCAGATAATGTGTTTTATCAAATATCTTCTATGTGTGTGCGTGTGCTGCAATTTGTAAATTATAGTTTTTTTTTATAAAATTCAAATTTATCTACACGTTTTAGTTTTCATGCTGAACTTAAATGGATAATAATAAAATTGCAAACAAAATATTTATTTTCCAAGTTGCATGATATATTTCAATTCGATATCTAATTTAATTTTTTATTTTTTATAAAGAATAAAGTGTCATTTTTATGCTTTTAAAATTTCCTTTACATTTGGTATGAAAAGGACAAAAAATGTTTTTGAATAGCACAGCGAAAGCGTTCCAAACATCTGTAAATTGTAAAAGAGCGCCTGACTATTTTCTAATAGGTTTTAGATTTTCATCCTTATTCTTTGGATTGAACCAAGTTTGAAAAAAACTGTCTGTAGAAAAAAAAAATTCAATAATTTTTTTACTTCGTACATAGGCCCGTTTTCTTAAAATTGATTTAAAACAAGTTTGATTGTTTTTGCTTTCTTGTATACGGAAGTATACAAAAAGAAAGTATTGTAATCGTCGATCGTAAATTCGAAATCGATATTTTGATAAATCTCCACGTTTTACGCCTCTCCGAATCCAGAAAACAAAATTTTGGAATTATGTATCCGCATCTGTATAGACGATAATGTTAAAGATAGGAAGACGAAATTTGCTGTATGGGCTTACCACAAAATTGGTAGTTTTTATAAACTTTTGAACGAAATCCGTCCGCGGGAAGTGTGTCTGTTATGCGTTAATATGAACACGATAACTTAAAAACTTAAGTAACTAGATAGGTAAAATTTGGTATACTGTTTTGTCATAAGAATGTAGATCCGTATTGAAGTTTGGGCCAGAAAAGACAATGCGTTGACTGTCTATCGGTCTATGCAATCTCATGCTTCTGAAAACGATAAATCCTAAGCGCAACCACTTAGATAAATACAATCTGGAATGTGAACTTGTAACCCTAATTATAGATCCGTGTCCAATTTTCGTTTCTATCGGCTAAAAAATCTCGAATGCCCCTAAAACACTAATATACCTTTCTTTTCGATAAAAAAAGTTATAAATAACGAATTAAATTTAATTTTGAAAAATTTGTCACTTGATGCTCTATGACCTGGACTCTAGTATCAATTTTTCAAATTTAGTTAATCTAGGTCTATTAATTTTCTGTTTATTGTAATAAAAGATAATATCTTGAGTGCTAAATAAAGGTATATGTATACGCTATTTCTTCTAATATTTAGTGCATTAGTTTTCTGAAAGTAATCTTTAGTTTGACAATTATTAACTCGTGCTCTAAAAAAGCATATATAACAAGTTTCAGTTCAAAGGTTTGTAGTATTAATTAATTTAAAACATTATTCAGGGGATATTTCTTATCCTTCATATCTATTAATTATTGCAGGCTATTTTAGAATATTGATTATTATGCGACTATCCATATAATAAGTATGATGTGCATACAAAACGGATTAAGCCAGTTAAGCGCTGTTTATATTTGTGATCGTCTCTAAATTTTCTACATTTTCCCTAGTTCTAAATCAAGAAGCAATATGAAAAGTTTTATTGTGTGTGTGTGCCATTAGAGATTAGTAAAAAATAAATTTATATTTATATCTAAATGGCATTTTTTTTATCCTTAAAATTTAATAAATTAATTTTAAATTCATATAATAATATGCTAGCATGTAGATGGAAAATAAATTATACAGCCAATAGCTAAAATACAAATATTAATAAACGGAAAAAAAATTGAAGTCCCAGAGATTTAAAAAATCATCAATTTTTATGCAACTTCAATGATGTTCACAGTTTTAGAAATTCACAACGCAAAAAATAAGTAATACATCCTTCATTTTGGTCTGGCCTTAACGGTGTGTATTTTCGTCTTCTGGTGTTTCTGACACTACACGGGCAATATGCAGAAAATAGATTCCAACTGTCCATCTCGAAAACCTGAAGTGTTAATTTAGTCACACCACAGATGTAATCTCCAAAAGCAGCAAAATCTAGTTTGAATAGGTTCCAAGCTGAATAGAAAGGATTCTTGTGGTTAGTGCCTCCATGGGGGTTGCTGATTGTCCATCGTTCAGAGGAGGCAGAGAATTTTTCCGCTGCGCATTTGGAACATCTTTTGTTCGGAGGAAAAGGCACTTTTAAAACAGATAAGGGGTCTTCGATCACTCGCTTTTTGAAACGCTTTACAAGGGAGACCGAACCACCTAGAGGGTTAAAAATGTTAATTACAAGTGAACTAATACTAATTACAGTTTTTTGAGTAAGAAAATGTATATCATAACTTAAGTATTTTCGTTAAAACCTGGGAATCTATTGAATAACAGAAAATGCAAATAATTTTCCTAAACAAAATTGCTGTCAGTATTATAAATGAATATATAACAATTATTCTCAACAAACATTTATAAGGCATGATTCTCCGGAAAAAAATAAATAAAATGGTAAATATTGGATTAAATTAAAATGAAAATTAAGTGATGTTTATATTATAAATTCAAACAAAAACATAAGAACATTATTTTCATTGTTTTACAAAATTGCTACTTTTTTCCTGTTGAAGAACTAGTTTGTTATAAACCATTTTTTCTTTCCCCTTTATAATTTTTAAAAATTTCTTTGGGAAATATTTCATGTACAAACAATGTTTAAAACAATTTTTCCGCAACGTACTTTGAAATTGAAACTTTATACCAAAACGGACTCATTCTGGAATTTTTTTCTGATTACTTAACTATACAACAAAAATGTAAAGCCAAATTTCTCTTTAGATAATTTTTTTCATGCTCTAGGAACATTACTGAGCTTAAGAAGTCTTGAAGATCAGTTTGAATAGAACATGAAATTGGTTTTAATAAAAACGCACGAATTGTGACATACTAACGCGTACATTCAACAATAATTAGTTTTTAAGTATTAATAAAAATAAAAACATACTTTTATTTTACGTAATTAATTGCATTTTATGTTTATGAAATACTCCATGTTTTTTCAACATCAGGCACAAAAATAGTTTAAAATGATAAAAAAATTGGCTGGAAAGAAGACAATAATAACTGTTTATAAATGAATTATTAAGGGAAGTCAGTACCCTAATGCTTTCAAAAATTCAGGTTTTTTTTATATATATATTTGAAATCTGCATTTCAAGAACTTTCCAAAGATATAAGTCTTTTGCTCATATTCATATTAGAAGTGAGTTAAAATAAACTTTAAAAAAATTTAAACATATCTTTAAATGACGTGCCACGCCCGCTTTGACAGATGAAAATGTAAACATTGGATCTTTAACCCAATGTTTCATTTGTAAAGCCTGGAGTTTTATTTATTATTTGACTGCGAGCAAGCGAGAGTTTAACTGTAACTGTATTTGCATTCTTCCTTGCTTTGTTTACATTTTTTAGCAATCTTTCGTTTCAAATCAACGTGTCAAGTACTTACAAAACACGTTTTATTTTTAAACCGCCGAGTTCGGAAGTTGTTGTTCATCGTTTTGTGTGCTTTTTTCAATCGTATAATTAATTTTATTCCTTTTCAGTCATTTATTAGAATATTTAATTACGCCTCGGTCAGCGAAAATTTTCAGAAAGAGATCAGGTAAGAATTATAAAATTCTAGAGAAGGCTGCACCTCAGGTTCAAAACCTTTCACCAAATGGACAACCAACTTGTGCCAAAGAAAGGAAAATACCAAATATGGATGATTCTTTTTCAGCTGAAAATACAGGTAAGGGTGTTTTAAATTCTATTATAGGTGTGAATATTCTTGCAGGGGTATTTAAAAATTTTGTGAATTGCAAAAATAGAAATAGTGGTTTGGAACTGCAAGTGTTGAAAAGCACTTCTGGTCTTGCAGTTTCTATTGTTTAAAATTGTTTTCAATGCGAGTATACTCATGAATTCAGTTAATCTGAATTTCATGAAGAAACTCAGATTGCTACTGTTAATACCAGGTATGTTTATGCGTTACGTTCCATTGTTAAAGGAACTGAAGCTAGTCAAATGTTTTGCGTGGTGATAAATCTTCCACAGCCCCTACAAGATTTCAAAACTACAATAAAAGACTTTTCAATGCGACTAGGGCAGTTTGTGAGTTAACAATGCAGAAAGCTGCGAAAGAAGCCATTGTTGAGAACAACAGTGATAATAATATTCAGGGCCAGAGAAATACAAGGGCTGGTTCATAGAGGCTTCAGCGAAGAACCAGTGGGGGAATTTTGTGACGTCACCATGTTGACCCGCCGCGCTCGGAAATGCGAAATTATCTTTACTATAAAGATTTTGGTGCGAATGTTCTTTCTTTTTTTACTTAATATTTAAAATTGGATGCCGTATTTGGAGTGAAATCAATCAGATACACGGCCATTTCAATAGATTATTTGAGACTATTTTGACACAAAATATATACGGGAAAAGAAAAAAATGAAAATCGGCTTCTGTCGGCATACACTATCACTCATTGAAAAATCTGACTGGCTCGAACTATTAAATATTTGCTTTTAAATAAAATGGATTGTTTGTTTACCTCTATTATTTTTTATTTATTTGAGAGAAAAAATTTATATCAAAATAATGCATTGTCAAAACTTGCAAAGCAGACATACGTTTTTTCGATTTCATTTCATTATATATATATATTTAATATTTTTTTCATAACCTTCAAACCATCAAGAAGCATACCAGGTCTACAAATATTTTTTGAACAGGATCCCTTTAATGTGCTAGCATTGGGAAATCGTATACCTGTCTGATTTCGCCAATATAAATAAGACCACTTGGAAATAGATCGAATAATTAAATGTCTCGAAATACCTTCTGCTGTCCACTTGATTTCGTTCTTATTTTCTACTAGCTGTTACCCGCGACTTCGTGCGCGAAGAACTTGAATTATTAATTTTTTTTTTAAATTCACGAATGTAAATGTTTCGTTACATGTTGAAACGGGAAATTAAGAGTTTTGATTGTTGACAATACATAATTGGGCAACTAACAGGAGTGTATGCTGTTATAGTTAGGTAATTTGTTTATCTATGCTATACTACGTTTTTTCTTTTACGTTTTTTGCACGGATGTAGAGGTTTTGTGGTCTGGACACACGTGAACACGCCATATATAGTTGTTCATGGGAAAAATATGGTTTTTCCAAATGTACGCCTGCCCCTTTGAGTGTCTGGCCCTGAACCTGGCAAATGCTAATGTTAAAGGGAATTGTTACCTTTTGAACTTGGATGGTAAATTCTTCGGTGTTATCGGAATGCATGAAATTAGAAACACTCTCTAGTTTTTAAACACTCTCCCGACGTTTGGACCTAAGTGTGCAATTTGTAACCGTGCGCAGTGTCGGTACATTGAGATTACGTATCAATAGTACTGGCACACCGACTTTTAATCTCAGTTTGTCGGAAGAGTACCCTTGACGATTCTAAAGGAGTTGAAGAGCTTGTTATCTGTTATATGAAGAAGTTGATGTTAATTATTATTGCCCATTAGCGCATCTACAGGTAGATATTCTATAATACGTCCCTCCATTTGTGACATATTTTTATTTCATTTATCTGACCTAAACTTTCATTAATGAGTGCCGAAATTACCAATTCAAAAACCATTCTCTTATTCCTCATGTATTCTCCGTTACTGTAATCATTGTACTCAATGGTATCATCAGGCCCTTATAATCTGTGGAATATACCATCCATCATGCTATATGTCATCCACTTCTACCACTCAAAAGAATACATAAAACAAATTACTATATCGTCGCATATTTTCCTTTAGTTATAATTAACATTAGTTTCTAAATATTAATCCAAAAACTCTGGCAGCTATATCATATCTATCAATAGATTTCTGTCTCGATGTCAATTTATCGACAGCTTCTTGAATAAAATCTGATATGGAAAAGATACAAATATAAATAACTGAAATTAAATAGACTGCAAACTCTAAAAATGAAAATCAAGCGTCGGGTTGAGTAATTTAAGTTATTATTCCATAAATAAATTATTTGTTTATTTTCTCAGAAAAATCACATAATCGCGGCTTTCTTTACGATCACGTGATGTTTGACATTAAAAATAAGTTATTCCACGTGTAGTTTGGCCGTGAAAGCGTAACAGAGACACACTTTCTCATTTAATATATTATTAAGGATTTATTATTTGTTAGGAAATGCAGGTAAAAATGACAGGTGATATGAACTGCAGTGATTTTTTAATCTAATTAAATAAGCTTTAGAATTCTGTAAGAACTAATGAAAACATTGCCAAACGATATTTGAAAAAAATAAACAGAAAAAATAATGGCAAAGTAATTACACCGTTGCCTAGCAACTCATCAGTATCAACTCTAGTATCATTAAATTTGATTTATTTTAAAATCGTCTGCGTGTCAAATTTTTATTAAATTTTGGAATATTAATAAAACTTGAAGTAAAAATGTCACTTATATAAAATTGATATCATTAAAAAGGTAAAATTTTGAACTTTAAGATGGTATAAAAATAATTTTCGGGGGAAAAATTGCACCTAACTTACTGCGGAAAAACTGTTTCGGTTATTTTTTAATTAACTGACTGTTTAATTAACTATTAGGCTTTAAAAAGTTGATAGTAATCTTTCCCTGGTCCTAATTAATATGTGTGCGAAGTTTGGTTGAAATCAGTGACGTGGTTTAGGAGGGGATGTGGAACATAGATACAAACATACAAACCCACAATGACTTTTATTTATATTAAGATTACGGCATTTATCTATGTTGATGTTTAGAATTTTTTTAAAATTTTCTTCTATCTTCGATACTTTTTTTCAGTTTACTTCTTTATCTTTTATTTTCGGTTAAAATACGGCCAATTTGAGCTTTCGTTTTCATTTCTTTTATTTTTTCTCTGATTTTTCTTAGTCTCCTCTTTTGTATTTTCAAGTTTTTTCCGAGAACTCTAATTCCTTCCAGAAGTAATGCATTTTCTTTTTGAGTTTCAAAGCAGGATGAGCAAATGTTTTTGGTTGTAGGTGTAGTAAATGGCTCCATAGTTGGCGTTTCACATACTTTTTTAGGACTCAGACAATTTAATCTAATTTGTGCTTCCTGTAAAATACTTCTATTCCTTTTCCTCTCACTTCTGCTTGAAATATCTTCCCTATTATCTTGCAATGGCAAGTTAGCACTCAGAACTGCATCGGGTTTTAAAATTTTCTTTTGATTTAAACCAAGTAGACGATTCTTCATGTCATCCATGCAATCACTTGGCCCAAAGTGATCACGGCATATTCTAGCGTATTTTACATTTATTTGATTTTGCCTTTTACATTTAGAGATCCAAATTTTATTCCGATTCGGACATACTGGAAACATATGATATATTACACCATTGCCTTTCGTTTTCCTGTGATAATTTGGACAGGTAGCGACAGCACGAGCAGACATACTTGCAAGAGATGCAAGATTTTCTCAATATTTGAACAAAATAACAAGTACCACTGGACAACACAGGAACAAATAGAAGAATGAAAGAACAAACTAAGAATAAAAGAATCTCTAGTGGACGCTCTCGGACCCCACTCTGACAGCATAGTGACGACAAAACTGGTTTCCCCTCCACATGTCGGAAAATCGTAAACTTCAAAGGTATGAACCAGCCCTTGTATTTCCCTGGCCCTGATAATATTGCTGTGGTTGTTGACGGAACATGGCAGAAGCGAGGTTACACGTCACACAATGGTGTAGTAACCGTTACCAGTATGGACACTGGTAAAATAATAGACATAGATGTACTAAGCAACTACTGTGCTTGCGGAAAGAAGAAAAATCATGAAAAGAGCTGCAAAAGTAACTTTCGTGGATTCAGCGGTATGATGGAGGTGAAAGGTACGTGTAACATATTCAAACGCTCTTTGACATTCCATAATGCACGCTACACGAAATACTTGGGAGACGGAGACTCGAAAGCGTTTGATGCGATAGCAAAAGAAAATATTTATGGAGATGGTATGTTATTTAAAATATTTCAGGCTGAAAAATTGGAATGCATTGGCCATGTCATGAGTCGAAACTTCGAAGACTAAAGGAAAAGATGAAAGGGCAAATTTTGTGTGATGGCAAACGCCTTTCGGGAAAAATCTTTTGACTGACAATCAAATCGATAAGATTCAAAATTATTATGTTTCAGCCATCCGTCGAAACCTCAAAAGTGTGCTATGCGCCAAGCCATTTGGACAATTTTTATGCACAAATTTTCCTCTGATGAAGATACACAACATGGTTTTTGTCCTATTGACAAGGATTCATGGTGTGGGTTCAAAAAGGCTGAAGCTACAGGGAGTGCATACAAGTATAAAACCAATCTACCTGTAGCTGTAGTTGGAGCCATGCGTCCTGTGTTGAAGGTTCTATCCCATCCTGATTTGTTAAAAAGTGTGTGCATAGGAATACGCAAAATCCAAACGAAAGCGTGAATAACGTCATTTGGTCACGTGATCCCAAATCAACATTTGTGCAAATTGAAACACTTTCTCTTGCTGTGTTTGATGTTGCATGCACTTTTAATGGGAGAAATTCAGCAAAGTTTCAAATTCTTATAAATTTAGGCATACAACCTGGACAATATACATTCTATGCTTTGAAGTGTCTCGACAAGAAACACTTTTGAGGGCAAAATATGCCTTTTCCGAATAATCAAAAGAGAGGAGGAAGGCAAAACGGTATAAAAGAAAAAGATAAGAATAAAAATAATGCACAGATTGCTGGCTATGGGGCAGGGATGTTTTGATAACGTAAGATTTATCTCTTTAAATTGCATAATATCAAAAAGGTATTTTTAATACTGCATAAACATTTTTCTCAAAAACCGCATAACATATAGTCTTTTAATTTTTACCACCTTTTCTATACATATAAATGTATATACTAAGCGAACTTTTTTCTATTATTTCAAAAATATTTCTTAATAGAGATGATCGCGTGTTACAAAACGGCAACTTTTGAAAAAATCATAGGGAAATTCAGTTTTTTTTTTAAAAAAAAGCTATATTAATGTAAAAAATCTGCTCAGTGTAAAGATAAATGTGTACTTAAACTGTATAAAAATTTCAAACATGTATCTAT
This sequence comes from Araneus ventricosus, assembly GCA_013235015.1. Lineage (NCBI taxonomy): Eukaryota > Metazoa > Arthropoda > Arachnida > Araneae > Araneidae > Araneus > Araneus ventricosus. The sequence goes on along the minus strand of BGPR01000215.1, from coordinate 46,950 downwards.
AATATATTGTGAGAAAAAGGTACCTAAAAATGGCCAAATTAACATTAGGGGTATAGGGGGTACCGACTGCCCTAAAGTTAGAGGGTTATTTTGTTCTTCTTGTTCCAAGTATAGCAGTGTCTTACCATTTTAAAAACTGTTGGAGATGCTCAAGAATCGGACTTCTACAATAGCTTTTGACTCTTTCGAAGACATAAAATTCTTTTTTATTATTTTAGTTTATAAAATGGATACACAAGGAAAAGAGAAATATCCAATTTAAAAGCATATTTTTAGATATTAATAATTAAAAAATACATTTTCATCAAAATACAGTCAGTTGTTCGAAATATAAAATTACGCTCATTACCTTATTCTTATTGAATGAATTGTATGAAAATAATTCATTAATTTAAAGTCGCAACCCACACAGCACGAAACTTCCTGGGGACGTACGAATTGCCTCCATCACCTCCTTAAACCCTCCCGGGAGAAAGGGGAGCTTTCATGCTCGTTGCTACGATGCGCGGGGCTGGAGACCCTGACAACGTGCTTAGTGGTATTTCTGATTGATGTGCTTAGCGGGAGGCTTTAAGGACAAGCTTCCGTAGACGATACATCGATGGATATTTTAAAGATGACCTTCCCTAAAAGATGCGTTACTGGATGTTTTGCAGATGAGCTTACTTAGAAGATGTGTTAATGTGTATATTGAAGCAATAATAACATGTAAAAGTAATAACATGCAAAATACATTTGAATCATTAATTGCAGAATGGGAACAAGTGACAAATGCTAATTTTACAAAAGACATAAAAAGTCATTTATTATCGTTCTTGGTGAAGCAAAGTCTAATTTTTTTCTAAAATATGAAGTTGTCTTCTAATACACATTATATATACATTTTCCGCTGATGTGAGAAAATATTTCACTAAACAAAACATTAAACTGCAATTTTTAAAAAACACTTCATTCAATGAGCGTGAGTTGAGAAACATATTTTAAGAAGTGTATAAAATCAACCTGCGAGTACGTGGAAATTTACTTTGGAGTTGATTTATTTATTGTACTTAAGTTGAATAATCATAGTTTTTACATTATCTTAGTATTACGACAACAATAAAGTTAATCCCTTAAGTTTGATTTTCATGACAAAAATTGAAACATTGTAGCAAATCATAAAAGACAATTTTTAAAACTTTGTTAAAGAATGGAAAAATGGGAACAGATAATTTGATACAATTGAAAGACATATATTAATTTTTTTTTATTTTGAGATTGTGTAAAAGTAATTTCTAAGCGATTATGTTTTTGAAAGATATTACGGGAAAAACCCAACATTTGGACTTTAATAAACTAATTGAGATTTTTCTCTTGTTCCTAACGAGTCAAATTTCATCAATGTTGGACGAAATATTAATGAATAAATAAAATTGTTTGAAGAACACATGCTCACAGACAGAAAATCTGCTTTATATTTCTACTAATAATAATGTTCGTGTTAGCGCTCTACAGGGTAGACTGATGGACTTAGATTTACGAAATTTGGCACAAGCATATTTTGTTGGTTGTTAATGTGCAGCTTGGAGTGCTATGTAATTGAAAGTTTTATTAGAATTTCAATTACATAAAAATTAAGCAATCTTTCGGCATTTTTCCATAATAACTTGCGAAATATTTGCAAAATAAAATTAATTTTTACACCATCAAAAAATACAAAATTACCTTCACAATGATATGAATTAAATTGCTGTACAGTTTATTCACCTAAATTTAATAACTTTTTAAAAATATTTTTATACATAACTAGCCGCCTTCGGCGACCAGCTTGTTTGCCGGAAATATGATTTTAATTGAATCTTGTATCATTTTACATTCATGGCTGCTTTAATTTCAAACTTTCTATTCAGGAAATGAATGGCCTTAGACCTGTTCTGTTCATTACCTACATAAATGACCTCAATAGAATCTAATAACTGACCATGCAATGCAACATCTAATTGCACATTGCTGGCGCCATCTTCACTTTCTTATTTCTCTTGCGAAAAAATTCGATTTTAACTTTAAAATGACGCAGAGCATTTTATGGCCAGTTTATTTTAACTAAATTTATACATGCTTAAAAAAGAATGAAGACATAGCAACCATAAATATTCAGCTTTTTGAATATGTTTCCTAATATACATAATATCTTAGAGAGCTTGATTTACAGATTCCATAAAGACTTTCATGAAATTAAATATGAAAGAAAATGTATTAAGATATTACTTCGCATTTCAACACTAAAAGACAAACACGCATTTAAATACTTGTTTAAACAATGAAAACGGTTTCAAATGCGCTGCAACAATGAAACGTATTGTTGTAAATTATGCCAAAAAATATTTTTAAAAGGCTATTAAAATTAGAGAAAAAATTGTCCGGCAACTTAATTGATATCATTGAAAAGGTAATTTTTTTTCACTTTCAGTTGGTGCAAAAATGATTTTTCTGCGGTAGAACTTTCGGAAGTTATTAAGGAAAAACTCAAAAATTCGCTTAATTTTTTATTAATTAAAATTTCAAAAGAAGAGTCCCGAGGTACACCAACTCCCCCCCCCCCCCGCAGTTTTCTTATCGCGCTCTGAGGGAGGGTAATCTGTGCCAGGGTTTGCTACTTGCTGGTGGGGGGGGAAGCTTTTCTTGCCGTCCCAGTTTCGGAAATGAGATTCATGTGGTTTCTCTGAAGACGATCGGCGCGAGTGTTATGTGTGCTTCTTATCTTAACAAGAGTAGAGTGCGCCTCCTTCCCTCTCTAGTGCATAGGCTGTAAAATCTTTTCATTCCTATTTCCTCTTTCTAGTTGGGCAAATTGACGTAAATCCGTTATTCTCAAAAGAATCATAACTGTAGATCAGTCCCGTTTATAGAGTCAAAGTCGCTATCGTGCCATTTAAGTTCAATCGCCCCCCCCCACTTCAAAATACCTTCAATTATTTTTTAAACAAATGTATTTATAATTGAACATTACCGCAACTTCATTATGTAAAAAAAAATCGTAGATTGAAGAAAACTTTACTGTCTTTTATGCAAGTTTGCTGGGTTTCGGTGTCATCGAAAACAGTGGCGAACTTCGTCTGAAAATAGCAGTTGCCATCAGTCAATGGGAGCCCACTCGTATTAAAAATATCATTTTTCTTTCAAATATTTTTAAATTTTAGTTATTATAAATATAGTAAATTAAAATCAGAAATGGATATGATATATTCCTTATCTTAAAATCTGTTATATACACTGATAGTTCTGTAGACACACGCCCCCCTCCACAAGAAAAAAAAATCTGCTCTTCGTTTCAGTCTTTAAGCGTTTAGCCATTAAATTTTACGAATTCATATTATTTACGCTCTCTGCTTTTTAGAAATAATTAAATTAAAATTAAATGTCTGCTTTTAACAATATTAACAAAATTACAATTAAATGTAATTTGTTATTATTAGAGGTATCTGGAGGCATTACAAACGGAGTTCCGTCTGGCTGTAGTCATTGAAAAGAGGTTAGGTTAGGTTATATTAGCGTCCCGTTTTGAAGCAACACGAGGGCTATTTAGGGACGGACCTCATAATTTTGAACAGTGGTCAGATGACGAGGACGACACCTGAGCTGGCACCCCCTCTCCAAACTTCCTCTCCACACCAACGGGAGGACGTTTGGCCACTACGCATGATTTAGATGCAACAGGCCCCAGACACGGCGGATCTTCAGAGTCATTGAAAAGAAACAACTAAACATTATATTGAACGGAAGCAATAAAGCGTCCATCATCTTGAAACGGAATACAAAAAATAATAAATCTTTACACATAAGTTGTTTTCGACGACATCAATGAACGCGTTTGGTCGTTACAACGTGAAAAAAAATTTACTGAAAAACAGACGAAAGGTCGAGTGAAAACAGGACTTCGCTTCGATCGTCAAATCACTAAGGTATGCAAACATTATTACATATTATTATAAGTAAAAAATGCCAAATACAAAAGCAAATTTATGATTGAGTTTTAAATAATTTTGATGGTTGTATAGTTTACAGTAATTTTGTAACTGTACTATTAATGAGAATTTTTTTTAACCAAACTGAAATTATAGAGCTAACCATGTACCAGTTACAATAATTTTAAAGAATAACTACTCAAAAGTACAGAACTGTGTTGCATGCGATCCACTTCATTAAGAGGAAATCAGTAAACGCTTGAGTTTACTAGCGGACTGTGCTAATATTTCAATAATTACTTCTTCATCCATATCATCTAACAATTTCTTTCCAATAAATAGGAACATAGGGAGAATTCCAAGTTCTCTTCAGACAATGAAATTTCTAATCTGTTCTTTATCTTTAGCTTTGAAAAACAGAATTCAATAATATCATTAGATCATTCATAACTGATACAAATATGCTGTGATATCTCAAAAATAGATTTCAAACTCCTTAAAAGTACTTTATTATCTTTAAGGAGTTTTTCAATCAGTGCAGTTCTATTAAGGTGCAAACAGTGACAGAAAAACGAACATTTTAAATAAGAGAGTAAAAACAAGCATAATGGTCGGCATTATATAGAAACCAACTCAAACATAACTGGGACTCTCTGAAAACTAAATCTTAATAAATATGAAGAGAGAGATTCATGGACATTTAGTATGCATTAGTTATTAAGCGGTTATTAGCATTAGACATATAGTCCTTCACACGCTTGGCGGATGACAATTTTATCCAAAATTCACTAATTTTTAGTCAAATCCGTTGTTAACAAATCCCTTTGATAAAATAATGAGATCCTGGAATTTATTTAATTACATTTGGTGGCAATCTTAGCTAAGCGGTTTGCAAGTTCAACATTGAAGGAGCTCTTCTTCTTTGCGACGAGAGTCTTCCCTGGCTTTCCAGATATTTTGACTCAGATGAGACTGAAAAGACCTTGAATTAAGAAATTTAATTTTAAACATCCTATAATTTTGCATTTTATTTTAGTTTTTTTTAATGTTTGGATACAAGACAAAATCTCAGTGATTTTGACTCCCTTCTTCAAGGTCCACCCTACACCAAAATTAAATTCTGATAGTTCGCTCTACAAAGCAGTATTAAATGAGTTCAAACTAAAGTATTGTATTAATAACAGCATAGCATATTATTTTTAAAGATGCACATCAAGAATTCAACTTTGCCACCAATAACATGGTACGGTACCATGGGTGTATATTTCGTAATTTAAACAGAATCTAAATGAATTAATTACTCGCCAATAGAGTTAAAACCAATTTCCCGAGTAATATAACGAAAACATGATTAAAGTTATTTGATTTTAAATTCCTTCCTCCATGACCGCGGACATACAGACAGACAGACTTCCCGCTGACGGATTTTGTCCAAAATTTGATAGAAAAATACAAATTATGTTTAAAGACTACATAACAAATTTCATCCCTTTATCTCTAATAGTTTCTGAGTTATCGTGTTCACAGACACACACACAGACAAACATAATTCCAAAATTGTGTTTTTCGGACTCAGGGAGGTCTAAAACGTGGAGATTCGTCAAAATCTCGAGTTCGAATTTTTGGACGATTACAATACTTTCTCTTTGTATACTTCGTATACGAGAAAGTAAAAATGGACACACTTGACCAGAAAAAAATTTGCTGCAGCTTTTGTTTTAGTATCTATGGAGTTTCAAATATAACTTAAAGAAGAAAATTCAGAACAATATTAATGAAGGATATAAAGAAATGAATTTCAATAAATAAAACAGATGAATCATAATTATATGTTAAGAAAAATATGATGATGTTGCATTAATTCCCTTGAAATGAAAATTAAATAAGTTGGCTCGGTTAATTCATGGAAAAGTTTTTAAATAATTTCCTTTTACGTACAATGGAAGTTTCGCGTAGAAATCTTTATTCCATTTTGATTCCTGGTAGCCGAATCCTTTCTTAAATGTATGTTCATTTTTGTTGCTTTCTGTATTGCATAATTATATGTTACATTCATGGCATACGTTCTGAAATAACGAATACTATTCTTGTTTTGAAGCTGAAATTCTCAAGTTTTACCCTAAACAAAGGAAATACAGTAAAACACCGTTTATTATGTTCCTCATTTATTCGTCGTTTACTTTTATACGTCGTATCATCACAGTCTCGATTCATTTTTATTTGTTAAAGGGGCTTCGTTCATACGATGCAAAGCTTCGGTATAAGTCGTTTTCCCCGCTCTAAAATATGAAAATTTCGTCATTTTTCTAGTATGTGAACTGTGATAAAGATATAATGACTTCGAAAGCATTCACAATTGATAAATTAACAGAAACAAATAGTCTGGAGGTAATTTAAACGATGATTAAAAATTATTCCACATTCCTTTTAAGACGCAATGGACTCCATTGAAAAACTTCGAACATTTTTCAAAAGAATTGTAAAAAAATTAAAAAAAAAACATTCACAGAACTTAATTCGATTCATAATATTGTACTCAATATCCATGGACAATCAGCACGTCAGACGACGATTAAAGATTATTTTAATTAAATGCGTACCTGCATGCAGATAAATCATATAATACACGTGTAATTGGTACTCAAGATATGCCATAATGGCATGATTTTTTCTCACTTTTACGATAAATGTTTGATTTTGAAATTCAACTATTGATTCCCATACTATGTAGGATTATTTTTGTATTATCTTAAAAGAACTTTAAAATTAATACTTTTGAATGAATTTGCATTAGTAGCGTTAAACTGGTAATAATTAAAGATGTTTAGTAGAACTTCGATTATACGTATTTTCATTTGTACACTGGTGTGCCAAAATTAAGGACCATTTCGTAAAATGCCAGAAATATGAAATTAATACTAAATCCATATACCTCACTGAAATGCTGATATCTTTCTGAATTTTAACGAGATTCAACTGGATTTTTTAATTAAGTTTTTGTATATATCTGTCGTTGAAGTAATAAAAGAAAAATCACGCTATGTCTCGCACATGCGCAGCAAAAAATTATTTAATTTAACCCTTCTTTGCATGTTTTTTTCTTTATTGGTGAAATAAATCAAGGTGACATAATTCATGTTCAAAATTAAAGGAAAAATGGTTAAAAAAATCTTAGTATATATTTATAGTATAAATTTAGCAAAAAACAATATGATGGAAATTTCCATCATCATGCAAAGTTAGATCATTAGCTTAGTACTAAATAGAAATAAAAGAGGATATCATTGGATATTTTTTATTCTATATGATAATTAACAAAACAATTATTATTTTTATTTAGACACAAATTGACTCCACATTTACTACAAGAAATTGTAGAATACCCTTTACATTTAGGATATTTGCACCGGAGTGACCCACCCACTGTTGGCCAATGTTCAGCACCATCTGTTCTTATATCTCATTTTCACTTTTTTAGCAATAGAAACTCAAATATAATAAAACAAAATTAAAAACGAAATCATACGTTTATTGCAACTACAGCAAACAGCGGGATGACAACTTCAAGCTTGTTTTACTGATAGTGACACTTACTTATTTTTGACAGCTATGTTTTTTTAATGCAATGGACATTAAAAAGGTATCCAGACACGATCAACTTAAAGTGAACTTGTTCTTTTATATAATTTTTGGGCATTCAATGTTATGATGGAAATTTCCACCATCATGCACAAAGAAGGGTTAAATACTCATATTTCCTCTAATATTCAACGTATTTACTTCAAATTATAAAACAATACTTCTGTAACATATTTTTGAGTTTTCTGGAAGTTTCTTATAGTCTGAAAGAAAACTCTGCATGTTAGAAGCAAAAAAGCTTGAAAGGAATATATGACAGGAAATTATTTATTTCTCGCCAATTTTCCCGCTGGAGAACGAAATAATTTTTTTTCTTACTTTATTCGGCCCATTTTACTGTAAATACGATTCAAATGATGACAATTTGAATTATTTCAAAAACTAGAGCCAACTTGGCAAAAATGAAATTAATTTTGAAATCAACAGGCTCAATTTTTCCATGGCGAATGAAAAAAATAAATATATATATTTTTTTGTTCCGAAGTGAAAAAAGCACACCACATTCGCTGAGTTGAATGAAACGACAATTTTTGTGCAACCAGAAGGGGACAAGGGGAAGAGTTGTCGTTTGGTCAAAAAGGATTTTCGAAGCGGGCTGCACCGTAGCCCTCAGGCAACGGCTGCACCCCTTCTTGTCTAGGGAAGTGGAAGTTTGAAATTTGATCTCACAATCTTGAGAGCTTACACAGTCACGGGTTGACTCAGGGGAGGGGAGGAATTCTTCGTTTGTTTAGGATTACTGTTGGCTGTATGGGAAAAGGTGGGGGTTCAATTGCTTCCGTTATGGACAAAGGCCACTGGAGCAATTGCGAAACATGTGAAGGTCATTTCCATCCCAATGGGAGATACAAAGAAAAATACTTGTTTATTTGGTTCAGTAATCTTTTTATTATACTCCAGGATTTCAAAAGGAACTTTTTTTTATAATTTTGTTGGACGGATTCAATTCACAATACCTAACGTCGATTTTAATATAAATTAATTCAAATACTGTGCTAAGTTTTAATTTCATCTATTTAAATAAATTACTGCAATAGGTAAACTCCCAATTAACAGCAGAAATATTTTAGTTCATTGTTCCTTTGACTTAGCAAGCAAATTCATTTTAAATACGAGTAAATGTCTGGAAATTCGGAAAAAAATAGCAGTTAAATAATTTCTTTGAAACAATGAAACTTTAGTTTCATATTTACTGCTTCAAAGCAGCATTTTATGCTGTTATAAGAACTATAGGGCAATTGATGAAGTAAGCCTACACCTCACTTTCAACGCTAATTTGATTCATATATTCTCTGGAAATCGAAATTTCGCATAAGCAAATCTATTGAAATTATCATTATTTTGTATAGAAATAATATACTAAATACAGTTTTGGTATAATAGCCTTTATACCAAAACTGTATATTTGTATCAATTTTTGAACCAAATCTGTCAACGTGTATACTGTTTATCTATCCGTATGTATAATCAATACAATAAAACAGAAACACAAGAACTTAGATAAATGAAATTTAGTATAAGGTCTTAATACCAAAACAAGCCTCCTCCTTCTAGATTTAACCCCTTCAGTCGGAATTAAGAAATAATGAATTAGATTTTTTTTTTTCCCTTTCGCGTACGGTGTACTACTGCAAAAATTAAAACATAAATGAAATTCCAAGCCTGTAGATAAAAAATTAAAAAAGTTACTCCGTGTCCGGCATCCGGAAAATACCGGATATTTCAACTGAAAAAAGTCTAAGGATCACACAAATTTCACTTTAAAATGGTGGTCAAAGAATAATTAAATATTGCAGAAGCCTTTTAAATGATAAAAAAGGATTAAAAACAAGAAATTACTCGAAAAACACAATTCACCACCGAGCTCTATTTTGGGAAGAACGACTATTTTCTTGAGTTTTTTTAGTAAAACTAAAAAAATGAAATGAACCCATGCCAGAAACGAAAGAATTCTTACAACGATTATATTGATAAGAAAATCGTGAATCTAATGAAAAAAAACAGCAGTAGTTTTGTCAAATATTGAATTAATATGATCAGTTCAAAGTTGATGTCGGGTATATCGGACACCAGGTCCAGGTCTGGTATAATTTTGAAGAAAGATCTGCCAACATGAAAAGGCTTGATAAATTTTTACCTCTACACATTACGTTGTTATTTGGGAGTATACTACAAGAAAGTCAAGGGAGCGCACTCGTCTTTCAAAGCAGTAGCTTAACAGGTTTAAAAACTAAGGAAGAATAATGAATTGCCTTTCATTGGTAACCGGCTTAAAACATGTTAATAGATCTTCTTAAATTTGTATAAAAATGTTTGAAACGAGATGGAACCATGGCAACAAACTAAAATATGAACTACAGAGAGCAATTTTAAAATAATGCTACCTAATATGCAGAAAATTTATTGTGGGTTTCAATCAAGAATAAAATTACAAAATAAATTAGCCATTTTATGTATCATGCACTTTCCATTATTTAAATTTGAATATAGGTGATAGGCAGTCGTTTATATATCATGTAATTTTTTTTATTTATAGCTTCAACAAAACAATGGAAAAATATAACATAAATGATGTATTAAAAGATGACATAACATTGAAAATTGTCAAAAACATTGAATGTATATAGGCCTAGTGTAAAATCTTTCTTGAGTCAAGTATATCTTTATGTTATGTGGTGTTGAAGTTAGGAAAACAGAGTGTGGGGTAAATTTTGCCAAAATTCTTAATTCAAAATAACTAAATCCATAATCAGAAACTATGATATGCCATAGAAAGGATATCTTATAATCTAAACATCAACTGTGAAAAGAATAATGGCGCTATCAATAATTTTTTTTACAAAATTACTTTCTAGTTCTCAATTTTAACAAATCGACAATGTTGCTAGTTATGTTATTAAATTCTTTGATATTAGTTTCGAAATTTCAAAAATAAATTAGAGTGGATGGTTTGTTGGGGTTTTTTCTGCCCAAGAGCCATTACGTTGACTATTCTGCGCCAGACAAAATTGTAAATTTGTGTCAAGATAAAAACATTATATTGCACACATATATAAAAAAAACAGCTGTAAATTGGAGTGGAAACTGTGAGGTTTCTTCGGCTTTAATAAAAAGGCATCACATCAAAAATAATTTTGATTCAAATTAATATAACTGAACATTTCAAATTGCTATAAAAATTTAAATTTTTGTGAAGTTATTCACAAAAGTCTTATTGAATAAAAATAGTGTGAAATTGCAAATTCATATTGCAAATTTTTAATGCGTTTGAGGATATTTTTTTTTTTGCAAATGTCCGATATGAAATTCATGAAAAGTATAGCTTTATTAAGTAAAGATTTTAATTCAATCCAAATTAAATTCTTTAAAATTTTTTCGGGTATTTTTCAGATTTTTAATGTAGAGTAAGAATTTTGACACTTTTATACGCAATTTTAAAAAAATAATTAATAAGTATTTTTTTTTCTTTTTGTGGAATAGTAACGTGAAAAACTATTTTCAAAATTTTTAAAAAAGGTATGCCGAAAAATTTATTGCATTTTTTCTGGATGAAATAAATAAATAAATATCCCAACGAATGTAATTTTGCAATAAATTCTGAAAACCATTTACGAATTTGTAAAAGCACCTCTAAGAGCATTATCTTCTATAAACTTTGACACTCCAGGTGGGTTTTTTTTAAATAAATGAAGAACTTAATTTCAATGAGGGAATTTTTTATACTGTCTCATATTCAGAAATATATTAATAATACACAATATTAAAATACAAGTACTAATCACTACAAAGGAATTTTTCTATTTAAATACCTTTACAAAATGTTTTTTTTTCATTTAAAATAAGTTTATAAAAAACAATTACATTTAAAAAGAAAACATTCTTCGAGTAAGTAATTCATGCGTGAGTAAACAACGATTTAATATTAATTTTAAAAACAGACAGGACAAAATTAAAACAGCTAAAATCAATTAAGATTTTTTTTATTTCTTTGAAAAAAATAAGATTCATTTTAGCATTCTTGTGCAAAATCCTATGAAAATGGTCCTTTAAAACGCAAACGAGCCTCCATCCCATGACCTGTATCATTAAAGCCTCCCGCGTCGGCTATCTCAGAGATGTGCACTACCTCCCGTGAAGGACATCGTAGCGCCGTAGAAAGTATCAATTTAGGCGGACATTCGATTTCCTGTGACCGTCCTTTGAGCGTGCTTTGGCGCCGCCGCGACCTCCTTTGGATACCGCAGCCTCCCGTGAAGTACGTACAGGGGGAAGTCCTTGGGAGTAGGGTGTGCTGTGTGGGAACCTTTGCAAAACTGAAAGCTTTACATTTTTTGTTGAATGTGAATCTAAATAAACTAATCTTTTGACGCATCAAAAACATTATTTTCAAATTAAGTAAACACACCATATTAGAATACTGCATTCTATTTAAAAAGCTATGAATATAGTTCTAATATTTAAAAAAATATCTCTGACCTTTATAGAATGTACACGACTTCATTTCCTAATTAGAATTCATTGAACTAATGCATTTGGCATGTTGTTCGATAAAATGATTTCAATTAGCATTTTTCAACATTAAAATATTTTAAATTAAACTTACTTTGTAGTTTAAGAACCTATTTGAGCTACTTATTAAAGAGAGTTGCGTGTATTACAAAGGATAAGAATTCCTTTTAACGCAATTTTTATAAAGCACAACAATGTTGAAATTAAAGAGGCTTATTTCTTCGTCGCACTGAGTTTGAGACTCTAAGATTTTTGAATTGCGTCACTTCTCTAATATCTTCAGTACGCAATAAACTTTCCCATGGTAACACAAACAAGAATCAGTAAGAAATTCATTTTTATAAGATTTCTTATGTTTGAGATGGCCAGATTAAGATAAAAGACGGATTTGCATATGGTTATAAATCAATATCAGAGCGAGAATGACACTTCATGCCCCTAAAAACGCAACGATGCCTCCGTGAGAAACTACAAAGACCTTAATAACTGTTCATTTGAAAGAAGAACCAAATACCGTCCATATATATAACTAGCTGAAATCCATGACTTTGCTCTGGATCCATATTTTTTTATATACCGGTTCCTGTTTTTTCCCCTAAAAATATTGTCACCAACTTTCCCCAACAAACATAAATCTTCTTTAAATCTTTTCCTGTCGAAATAAAACTTTCAAATATAGCCTTTTTATCACCTTATAACGGAATGGTTTGAATGAAAATGCGAAAAAATTCAAAAAAGAACATTTAATTTAAACAATATATAGTTTTAAAAAATCAATGGGCGGCTGTCTTTGAGAAACGGTCGCTGGGATTGAGGGGCTTAGACTTTCTTACCTTACTCAACTGTGACTTTCTGTGGCTAAAGTAGCTGTATGTGTCTATTAACTCTATAGTCTATAGTGACTATTAGTCTAGTGTGACTACGTGACTCTATCTAAGTAAAACTTCGTGATTTTTACAAAATTTGCAGCAAGACTGACTAAACCGTAAACCGTCTAAAATTATTTTTGCAATCTTCAATGTCTACTGTTCTCTGTTAAAGGAAACTAAAATCAACTCTCGATATTATTTAATTGCGGAGTTAAAAGCGTTTATCTTTAGCACGAAATTCGACGCAATTCAACAATTCCTGAGTAATATTTCTCGCAATAGATGAATGAATTTCCTTAGTCTGCTTGCGCGTGCATCGGTCTCTGTGACGTCATCAAAATTGTTCGTGATTTTTACCAACTTTGAAGCTCGTATGTGACAAAAGCGTAATTCCAAATTCTAAAATTCTTTTTGCAATCTTCAATATCTCCTTTTTCTGTTAAATGTTTAAAACCAACACTTTTTGTTATTTGGTTGCGGAGTTATAAGCGTTTACCTTTAGCGCGAAAAACGTCATAATATTTTTTCTTTCCCGATACACTATTAGACCACTATGGAGAGACGTAAGTTTACGTCAAAACTAATACAGCTTTACAACATACAAATATATTTATAATATATAACTTTGTTACTGCGAAACTTCTAAATAAAGTATTTTATAAATCAGATAAAGAAAGTCCAAATCGATTGAGAACAATTCTCACTCGCAAGCATTTCTCTGAAGAAGAATGCTCGAACAAAAAGAATACTTTTAACCTCAGTTAGGGGAATAAAAACTAAATATAAATACTCTCTATCAATACTATACAAACTAAAACTCAAATATAAAATATCATTTTTCTACTCTTTTTAAACAACGCTGCTATATCAAAGTTAATATTCAAAAATTTATGAAATTTAAACGAAACATCGCGTTAGTAACTAAACTAACGTCATTGGATATTTTAGCGCATATTAAAAAAATACGAAATTAAAACGGAAGTTACGTACATGCTCGAAATAACAGCGGAAGTAAGAAGCCTGCCTTGTCCAAAAAAGCAATATTTTCTTAGCCTTAACATTGGTAAAAGCAAGTGAATAAAGGATTTGATGAAACAATAAATTAGTTTATATTTTATTTAATAACAATCAAAGCATTGTTGCGATTTGAGTTTAAAATAAATTTTGAAACGCTAATTACAGTTAGAGAAAAAAAAATTGAAAAACAATTAAATTGCTATCATTAAAAAGATAATTGTTTGCTCTTTAATGTGATGTAAAAATAATATACGTACCATACGCACAAATATTTCAGAATTTATTTGTGAAAAACGTCTAAAAATTGTTTGACAAGCTACTAACTGACATTTTCACTGAAAATGAGATTATGAGTTTATACTTTTATACTAAGTTAGATCTACACGGAGAACTGACTCTACCTGAATTCTTAGTGGTAAATAAATGAACTACTAATCTGCCATGGTTCTATCACTGCTGACGATATTGACGCTTTTCAGTTTGACATGGTTCTATCTGATTTTATTGTGACCACTGATAAACTGTGTCATTATTCAAGCAGGCTGCCATTGCTTTTTGGGCTCTAACGTGGATTTGTGTTCATTATAAAAGTTTTGTGTGCTGTTTTAGAATTGAATAACGTTAAATATTTCATCATAGCAACATGGAAAATGAGCAGTGCAAGCTAGAAAGTTTGACTGATTTATTCAACGTCACAGGCATTGGAAATCAAGAAGTTTTCCTTTATGTACAGAAGGTAGAGAAAATACAGATATGCTTTCTACTTAGGAACATTATCTGTATCGCAAAAAGCCAGTGTACACTGCATATTTAGATAAAAATGTGTAGACTAACACTCCAACTCAGGACCAAAGAGGAAAGATTGAAAATAGTAGGAGAGTAACCAAAGGAGACACAGTTTTAGTAAGAGAATACATAAATCCTTCCCCGTAGTAGAGTTCCATTACAACAGGGCACATACCAAAAGAGAATATTTAGGTTCTAACTTCAGTATTGGGAAAATGTATGAATTTTACCCTCAATATTGTTGTTCTGAAAAAACAACTGCATCAGAAAATCAATGTACTGCAGAATTTTTGTCACGGAGTTTAAACTTGGTTTTTACTCCCCCAAAGCGGCAGATGTGACGTTTGCGAGAAATTCAAAGTGGCAAAACAAGCTCAAACACTAAATTAAATATGAATATGTTGTGCATTAAATCTCAAAAATGAATTTGAGGCAAGTTGGGAATAAGGAGAAGAAAAACAAAGGTTTCCCTGCATTGTTATTTGACTGACAAAATGTAATACTAACTCCATATGTTAATACAAGTTCTTTATTTTACCTTAGAAAATTAAACGTCTGCAACTTGATTGCGTACTACACACCTACAAAACAAGTATATTGTGCCTTGTGGAGTGAAAATTTATCTGTCCGCTCTGGTAATGACATTGCTAGTGCTTTTCACAAAATACTGATCGCACTAGCTGAGGAAAATGACAGAATTGAGTTGGTAACATGATAGTGTATTCCCCAAAATCGAAATTCCATTATTTCAAACTCAGTTCTCCATTTTTTTAAGGATAACTGGCAAGTAAAATTAATTACAATCAAATACTCCTTACCAGGAAAATCATGCGCCCAAGCTCGGATCAACCCTGTAAGGGCTTCTAGGCAATGAAATTTTCGGGGTCCTCTCCTATACCAAATATATTTTAATCATTTTTAATTCATCTCAATACAAGCAGTTTTTAAGTAAGTGTGCATTGAGACAAGCTGACATAACAAAGTATTTAATTGCCTGTCACCTTCAGAATAACTAGTTTCTCTATCTCGTAAATAGAAAAAATGTAAAATTTAAATTTAAAAGTAATTTTAAAAAATGATGAAAACATCTTTTCTTACATAATCTAATTACTCGATAATATAAAAATAATACTTAAAATATAAAATAATAATTTTATGTAAATTTTCCAGAATATTTTAGACAGTCAGCAGAAAGCACATTCGATCACACTAAGCTGCAAATGAATTTCAAAATATTAAAAGAAAAGCCCCCAAAATAGAGTTCTGAAATTTAATTCGAATTTGAGTAAGTTCGAGTATACGGCTATTGTGAATTAAATGAAAGCACTAAATTAAGTTAAGTTGAAAATAATGCTAAAATAAGTTCACGAGACGTCGGGGCCCCAAATGTTGCCCTGTAAGCGTCCAAACAGCTGATAGCGTTCACAGCATCATTTAGAAGGCCATGAACAAAACTGACTACTATTCTCCAATTGGATTAATTAGAATTTTAAAACAGTCAATCCAAGAAACTCATATCGCGTCATACAAATGCGGAGTCACCCAAGAGGAACTCGGAAAAACATATTAAACAGAAAAAAGACCTAAGAAAACTGTAGTTTGAATGTGTTCCAAATAACATCTAAGGACCTAAAGTTCAAAAGATTGCAAAAGAAATAAGTGATAAAAAAAGATATAAAAACAGCTTTTCCTTTCATGCCTCTACAGGTTAGGGAATATTACAATGCTGTATTACATTTTTAATAAACGTACTAATGGTGCCATTCCATTTATAACGATACAATATATTATTTTATTTTGTTCCATTAAATTTTGAATTGAGTTAGAACTTTGTACCACACCATTGTAATTTATATAATAAAAGTGTTACTTTGACAAAGTTCTATTTGCAGTTACAACTATGTCTATTTCCTGAAAGCTATTCCTGTTTTGAACTAGGCACCAGCTGGGGGTACAACGACACCAATCCTAGAGGAAGAGCAATTGAAAACCTGTTGAAAGCCAAACAAAAGATTCTCCTTAATCCAATCGATGCCCCCTACCTTCTTCCATACCAATGGTACAGTAGGGCGACCTGACCTTTCTATAGTTTCAAACAATGAAATAGCTGCCAGAGCGTTATGGGAAGTACTTGAGGAGGAATCCCTAAGTGATCACCAGTATATCAAGCTAGAAATACACTTAGAAAGAAAAACCATGACGTTCGTCATATTCAAAACGAAATATGGCGGCCACTCAAAATTCCACAGGAACCTGCGCCAATACGCCCACCAAGCCCTTGAAGACCTATGCAACTGCAACAATAAGGAAGACCTAGAACAAAGCAATCAATAGCATCCACCTAAAACTAGTAGAAATTTGTAAACGCTCATACCGCCTAAAGAAGTAGAACATCAACAAACCCCAACCTGGTGGACTCAAGATCTAGCCATCATGAAGAAGAGAGTGGGAGCCTTCAGGAGGAGGGCGCAGAGAGCGCCAACAGATGAACGGCAAACGGCATGCATTATTTACTCAAGAGAAAGAGCACAGTACAGAAGACACCTAATCAAAACGAGACGAAGGGCGTGGAGGAAATTCTGCATGTAAGCCTCCAATCCCTTTGACAAACAATATAAAGTAATTTTCCGTGCAGGTCGACTTCCCTAGGACCTATTTCAACAGAGCACTCCAGCAGGCACGGAACTTAGCTTCGCCCAAAACATACTGGAAACCCTCTACCCTCATACACCTCAAGCTCCATTCATAGGCAGTACTGCCAATCACAACCTAATGATAGCCCCTTCTGCAGCAGAGAATTACGGAAAGTTATAAAAGAGAGCTCAACAAGACTAGGGCACCAGGCTATGACGGACTGGACAACATCATACTAGAGCAAATCCACTCCGCCATTCCTGAGCTACTACTGGAAATTTTTAATAAGTGCCTAAACCTTGGCCTCTTCCCAACGTCTTTCAAAACGGATGTCACCCTTCTCTTATATAAAGAAGGAAAGGATCAAAACGACCCCAAGTCCTATCGCCCGATCTCTCTCCTCTCATCTATGGGGAAACTGCTGGAGAAGCTCATACTCAACGCCTCACATACTTCCTCAAGAAGACCCGGCAATTCGGTCCAAAGCATCCGACGGTCCGAAGATTAAATAAAATAACAGTGCGCTAACATTTTCCGTTGCCTCTGATTGATGACATATTTGTTAGGTTGCAGTCCGCGAATGTTTTTACAACATTAGATCTTAAGAATGCTTTTTTCTATGTCAACATTGACCCTTCGTCAAAGAAATTTACTTCTTTCGTAACGTATACTGATCAATACGAGTTTAAAAAGATGAGTTTTGGTCTGAATAAAACTGACTTAAAAATTCGTGAGCTTATTGAAGAGGAAATTCGTTCAAATTTTCAAGAATCGCGAGAAAATTGAAGAAAAGGAGCGAAGCAACAAATTTTAGAAGTACAAGAAAGCAACAGAAAAACTTACAACTTAAGAAGAAAACCCCTAACAAATATAAAATAAACGATATTATAGCCATAAAGAGAACGCAACATGGTCCAGGCTTAAAATTAAAATCTAAATTTTTGGGACCTTATAAAATAACAAAAATAAAGCCCAATGATACCTATGATGTTAAGAAGATTGGTTTTGTTGAAGGACCGGTGCATACCAGTACATGTGTCGAATATCTAAAATCATGGTCAGACGAATGTGCTATCTAATCAATCCCCAATATTGTGTTTTATCTACCAATTAAGACTCTTTTCCTAACTGCGACTGCTTTGTGAAAGTGTGATTGTTAAGAAGGACTTTCTCCACGACGAACATCTCAACATGAATCCAATCAATGCATCATTCTTATAACACCCTACTGATCTTATGTTACGTCCAAGAAATCTTATTTGTTTGTAAATAATTTATCTCTGGGGATTTATTTTAGACTGAATACGATTTAAAAAAAAAATTCAGAGAGTATGCTACTGATATATATGATTACTAAATTGTGTGTTTCTGATCTAAAGAAATCTTATTTAATTCAAAAATATTACCATTTAGCAACACATAATTCAAAGAGCGGATTAAATTTCCATAAATACCAAAATAAATCCTTTGTGAATGAGCTCTTCATATCAACCTTAAATTCTTATGGGTTCAAAAAATTCATTTGAGAAAATTAAGGAAAATCTCGCATATGAAGAAGGTGCAGAGAAATGACAAAAATCATAAGATTTCATTGAAATTGCTGATGAAATTCTAGAAAAGAGAGAGAGAAAAATCCATTTTATAGTACAGTAAGTACATTTAGCCTAAAAATCGGCCACACCTAAACATCCAAAAAGAAAAGTTATCTTCAGTGCCAAATAATTTTTTACCATCCCCGTAGTAAGTAGTAAAAATTCACCTGACCTCGAGCTTCGGGTTTCGTGGGGAGGGGGTAAAAAGAGGGTGAAATGGTCATTTTCCACAATTTTTCGAAGATATCTCGCAAACTATTCAGTTTTGAAATTATAAGTGATTTAACAAATTAAAGAGCGTACAATTCTCTAAAAATACGTACTTTTATTTTTCTACCAGTATTAACAGTTTCCCAGATAATTGGTGTAAAAGGTTGCCATCAACTTGAATTTCCTCCCCTCTTTTTTTGTTTTTCCCGAATATTTCTAAAAGCATTCAATATTCAAATTATATATGAATTTACAAATTTATGAGCGTACCATTCCCTATAAATAGATGCTTTGATTTTTCTACAAACTTTAAAACTTTTTGAGATAATTGGTCTCAAAGTGGATGAATTTTTAAAAATCTTCGCTGATAGTCCAATCAACGAAGGGTTTAAAAAACATTAAATCGCATAGGTTTGAAAATTGGTACACTTGTTCGTGTGGGGTTTCTGATGAACACACTAAAAGGCCCGGACCTGTGGGGTGAACTCGCACGCCATCTTGGGTTTCATCCCCTTTTTTCAGTTCTTCCTAAATATCTCGAAAAAAATTCAATTTTCAAATTACAATTTTTTTAACAAATTAAAGGTCGTAAAAGTCCCTACAAATACATACTTTTTTTTTCTTCCAGTCTTAATAGTTTTCGAGATAATTGGTGTCAAAGTTTATCGCCATCTTGGATTTCATCCCCCTTTTTCAGTTTCTCTTGAATATCTCGAAATATATTAAATTTTCAAATTAAATGCAATCAGCAAATAAAAGAGAGTAAAATTACTTACAAACGCATGCTTTCAGTTTCGTTTTCATAGTTTCTGAGATAATGGGTCTCGAAATTTGTTTCCAACTTGGATTTTGACCCCCTTTTTAAATTTTCTTGAATACTTCGAAAACTATTTGATTTTCTAATTACATGTAATGCAACAAATTAATGATCGTAATATTCCCAACAAATGCACGCTTTTATATTTTTCTAGATTTAATAATTTTTGAGATATTCAAGAAAAATTTAAAAAAGGGGGATAAAATTAAAGTTGGCGGCAAATTTCGATACCCTTTATCTAAGAAACTATTAAAACAAAACTGAAAGCATGCGTTTGAAGGTAATTTTATTCTCTTTAATTTGCTGATCACATTTAATTTGAAAATTTAATAGATTTCGAGATATTCAAGAGAAACTAAAAAAGGGGGATGAAATCCAAGATGTCGATAAATTTTGAGACCCCTTATCTCGAAAACTATTAAAGCTGGTAGAAAAATAAAAGTAAGTATTGGTAGGGACTTTTACGCCCTTTAATTTGTTAAATAAATTGTAATTTGAAAACTGAATACTTTTTGAGATATTCAGGAAAACCTGGAAAAGGGGGTATGAAATCCAAGGCGGCGGTGCGAGCTCTCCCCCCAGGACTTGGGACTTTTAGTATCTTCATCAAAAGTCCCTCATGAAGAAGTATACCAATTTTCAAAATTATAAGGTTTAATGTTTTTTTTTCAAACCCTTCTCTGACTGCACTGTCAACTAAGATTTTTTACAAATGCATCCACTTTAAGACCAATTATCTCAAAAACTATTAAAGCTTGAAGAAAAATAAAATCATCCATTTGTAGGGAATGGTCGCTATTTCATTTGTTAAGTCATATGTTATTTGAAAATTGAATAATTGTCGAGATATTCAAGAAAAACTAAGAAAAGGGGAGGAATGGAAAATCCAAGATGGTGGCAACATTTGAGTCCCGTTATCTGGGAAACTGTTAAAGCTGGAAGAAAAATAAAAGCATGTATTTGTAGAGAATTATACACTCATTAATGTGTTAAATCCATTGTAATTTGAAAACTGAATATTCTTCGAGATATCTTCGAAAAACTGTGAAAAGTGACCATTTCACCCTCTTTTCACCCCCTGCCCCGCGAAACCCGACGCTCGAAGTCGTGTGACTTTTTACTACTTTCTACGGATATGGTATGGAACAATTTTTCACTTTAGAGCAGTTTTATTTTTGGATGTTTGGGTTTTGACCTAATTGTACTGTACTATTAAAGGTAGTAACATTTTTCACATTTCCATTTATTTATAGTGATCTAAGATACTAGGAGGAAAAATCTATCATCCCAGCTTGAATCAACCAAACGCTTGAGAAAATTTAAAGCGCGTGATGTGTCAATTTCAGAATTTTTAAGACCGCGGTGGCCTAGTGGTCAGATCTTGGTTTCGAAGTCGGAGGGCTCCATGTTTGAAACGCGATTCCTGTGAAGCTCCGCCATGCTAGAAGACCTGGTGCGCGTTAAAGCGGACGTGGATCAAACGTCTTATATCTGGTTCTGCCAGTTCAGGTGTCATCCTCGTCATCTGAAAGCGGTTCAAAATTAGGAGGTTAGTGTGTCCTTCTCAAATAGTTCTCGAGTTGTTTCAAAGTGGGACGTTAATATAACTAAACTGAACTGAAACTCAAAATTTTTAACTAGTCCGAGGAATCGAATCTGTTCAGTCATGGTACACGTAAAGTATGTCACTCCTATTCAGTTTTGACATCTGCAGCGCAACTTGAAAGAGGAAAAAATATCCGATGTCACATAAAACAGCCTGTAAAGTATTATATGGCGGGCTCATTTATGTTTGTAATATGACTGAGACGTCACTTGGACTTATTAATGTCATTCCCTTCTCTGTTTGAAATGTGAGCTACACAAACGTGTTCAAAAACTCATCCCTTGAAAACATTATTTTATTTAGAAACCGACCGAGAGATTTGTATTAATCTCTATCTTTATGCATAGATAAAATCTCAGAGAGCGTGTTCAGAAAATATGTTGGAAATTATACTCAGTTAACTTTCCTTCAGTCTCCTCATTCAATCTTCTAACCAATCACAAACTATTGTGATGATGTCATGATACAATACGTCACTACGTGACGTCACATGCATTCCATGATTCCTTTCATGGAGAGCCGGTAAAAGGCAGTTAGTGATGTAGTTTGAAATGTGCTTGTAAAACGTTCTTTATGTCTGTGTCTTTGTCTTACGTGCTATGTGTTCAAAATAAACAATGATTAAACCAGTTTCTCGAACTCTGCTAATTGCTAATTGCACTCTGCTAATTTCCCCTTCAATGGTTATGGGGACCAGGCAATATTTAACTGCGCCTGTTAACTTTATGCAGAGTTGAACGAGAAACGAAACTGCGCACTTCGATTAAACTACGAAGTTGCTAAGACAAGCGAAAAGCGAAACCGCTGAATTTACGCTGAGTCTGCATTCATCAACGAATGATCATGGCAAGTAATATCGCTATAGAAAAACTTTCAAAAGACAATTACGAAAGCTGGAAACTACAAATAGAAGCTATTTTGGTGAAAAACGATCATTGGAACTTTGTCACCGGAGCTGAACCAAAACCAAAAGTCACTGGGAATGCGGATAATGCAACAGCCGTTGCGAAATGGATATCCGACGATCAAAAAGCGAAAGCTGATATAATCCTATCAATTCATCCTTCGGAATTAAGCCAAATCAAGAACGGAAAAACTTCACATGAACTCTGGACTAAATTGCAAAACATTTACGAGTCAAAAGGACCAGCGCGAAAAGCAACGCTCCTGAAACAACTTTTGTTCACAAAAATGTCTGACTCTAAAAATATGAACGAGCATATCAACGAATTCTTCATGCTTGTGGACAAATTAAAGGAAATGGAAATCGAAATCGCCAATGATTTACTCACGATTCTACTGTTATACAGTATTCCCGAGTCGTACGAAAATTTCCGAATCGCCATCGAATCCAGAGATGAGTTACCCTCTTCCGAAACGCTGAAAATCAAGCTAATTGAAGAGGCAAACGCAAGAAAAAATAAAGAAATTCCGATCTTCCATGATTCACAACGAGCTCTCTACACCGAGAAAAAGAAGTACGAACGTTACAGGCAAACCGAAAGTCGCCAACACGACGCCGACGGAAAAAGAAGCAGAAACAACAATCACAAATTCATGTTAAAATGTAACTACTGTGGAATCTTCGGACACAAAGCAAGTATATGCCGGAAGAAGCAAGAAAATAAAAATCCGATGCTGAATAATAATAAATCATTCAAAAACAACAGTGCAATGATAGCGGAAACCAACGAAACAAAACAAAAGGTAATCTTTAATACTGTATTAAGCTGTGGTGACTCGCAAAGAAATATTTTCTGCCTTGATAGCGGTGCAACAAGCCATATGTGTTTCAACGAACATTTGTTTACAGAAATAAATCCTATCGACGACACATACGTAAAATTAACCGTAGACAAAACGGTAAAAGCTATCGCCAAAGGAACTGTGACATTCGATGTTCTTGTCGGAAATCAAACAAAAGGAATTACTCTTCAAAATGTGTTATATATTCCTGACTTAAAGAATAATTTGATTTCAATTTCCAAGGTTACTGCTAACAAATTTACTGTAAAATTCCAACGAAACCATGCTAGTGTGATTAATTCTAAAAACGAAACTGTACTCATCGCTAAACGCGAAAAAGGTCTTTATTACGTCACTGCAATAGTGGAATCCGTGTCAATTGTGAAAGAAATTGAACAATGGCACCAAAAATTCGGTCACCTGAATGAAAAAGATCTGAAGAAATTGAAAGCGCAGAACATGGTGTATGGAATGAACTTTAAACCAAATGACACTTTGACGGACTGCAAAGTTTGTATCCAAGGTAAACAAACTGCTACTCCATTTTCAAAAGAGCCAAAAAACCGAAGTTCACAATTATTAAGTGTAATACATTCTGACTTATGTGGACCTATGCGTGTTGAGTCAATAGGAAAATCATTTTATTTTGCAGCTTTTATTGATGACTGTTCCCGATTTGTACATGTCTATTTCCTTAGATCAAAAGACGAAGTAAAGTCTGCATTTCTTGAATTCAAAGCTTACATTGAAAACAAGCTGAACTGCAAAATAAAAACTCTCCGAACTGATCAAGGGCTTGAGTATGTTGGACCAAATTTCGACCATTATTTAGTCAAAAATGGAATTAAAAGAGAAAGCACATGTGCGTATACCCCACAAATGAACGGCATCGCAGAACGTGAAAACCGAACTTTCGTCAGTATGGCCAGATGCCTACTCCTTCAATCTGGACTCCGAATGAAATTCTGGGCAGAAGCAATAAATTGTGCTGTGTACATAAGAAATCGCTGTCCTACCCGTGGATTACAAGATGAAAACCAAACCCCGTTCCAAAAATTATTTGGCAAAAAGCCAACTGTGAAACATTTTCAAACGTTTGGCCAAAAAGCATTTGCTTTAAATAAGCAAACTCAAAAGGGCAAATTTGATGCTAGATCAACCGAATATATCTTCATAGGCTATTCAGACGAAAACAGAGTTTACCGACTGTTTGATTCTCGGGCGAATAAAGTGATTACTAGCAGAGACGTAAAATTCATAAACGAATTTGAAAACACGAGCAACTACAAAGAATTATTTTTTCCTGAAATAGTACCGAAAGAAAAAGAACACCTACCGCAAAAGGATAAAATTCTTAGCTCTGACATCATGGATAGCGAATCAAAAGGAACCATCCAATCAGAGACGCAGAAAGAAACACACCCACCTTCGAATGATCAGATAACGGATTACCCCTACATTGGAGTTGGAAGCTCGCCAAAAGAATCAAAGGATTCTGATATTATTAAAACAGATTGCACAATCAATGTTGACGCTCCTAGAGCACGTGGCAGACCGACCAAAATTTTACAGGGAAACCTGGCAGGCCGAGAAAGCAGTATAATATCAAGGAGAAAATTGAGGAAGCTCAAATCGCTTTAGAAGACGACACTCCATCCTTGAAAGAAGCTTTAAATGGACCGAATTCTGAAGCATGGCTTGAAGCCATGCAGACAGAATACAATGCGCTCTTAAAGAATCAAGCCTGGAAGCTAGTAAAACGACCTGAAGATAAAAATATCATCGGATCAAAATGGGTACTGCGTACAAAATACAACGCAGACGGTTCTATTGCTTTACGAAAAGCTCGTCTTGTTGCAAAAGAATTCGTGCAAATACCTGACGTCGACTATCAAGAAACGTTTGCTCCTGTCGCCAGACCTGGTTCTATCAGAACCGTAATGGCCTACTGTGCAGAAAACAATCTCGAAATATTTCAACTAGATTTTATCATGGCTTATGTCAACGGTGATCTTGATGAAGAAATTTTTATGGAACAGGCTGATCATTTCATCGACCAGAAACATCCCGATTATGTGTATAAACTGCAAAGATCTCTTTATGGCCTAAAACAGGCTGGTAGGCAGTGGTTCTGTAAGTTAGATAAAAAACTTAAATCTTTTGGTTTAAATCCACTTTCGTCTGATAAATGTGTTTATAAATTAAAGAACTCTACAGGTGAGTTAATTGTGATTATTTATGTCGATGATTTAATTTGTTGTACTAGTAATGTAAATTTATATCTTGAATTTAAGGATTTTTTTGTCAAATGAGTTTGCAATTAAAGACCTAGGAAAATTAAGTTTTTGTTTAGGAATAGAGTTTTCACAAAATGTCAAAAATGGTCAAATTACCATGTCTCAGAGTAAATACATTGAAAATGTTCTAGAGAAATTTAACATGCAGGATGCTAAGACAGTGAAAACACCTTTGGACCCTAGTGTCAAATTAACTAAAGAAATGTGTCCTAAAACGGAAGCTGAAAAGGCTGAAATGTCATTGTACCCTTATCGGTCTTTAATTGGATCTCTCATGTACTTAGCTATTTGTACTCGACTTGATATTTGTCATACTGTTAGCTATTTAAGTCAATTTAACGAAAATCCAGGTATGCCTCACTGGACAGCTTCTAAAAGAGTATTGAAATATCTGAAAGGTACCAAAAACCGTGGTTTAACTTTCCGTTCCACAAAAAAGACTTTAGTTGGTTATGCAGATGCTGACTGGGCATCAGATATTACAGATAGAAAATCTTATAGCGGTTGTGAGTTAAAATTTGCTGATGGAGCCATCTCATGGGAAAGTAAAAAGCAGCACTGTGTTGCTCTTTCCAGCACCGAGGCGGAATATATTGCACTGTCTGAATGTGCCAAATAAATTGTTTATTTACGCCGTTTTCTAAATGAGTTGTATGAATCAGTAGATGAAACTCCAACTGTTGTATTTTCTGACAGCCAAGCAGCTCAAAAACTTGTTCAAAATCCTATCTTTCATTCACGCACTAAAGACATTGACATTCGATGTCACTACATCCGTGAAGTTTATGAACGTGGTGAAATAAAGATAAATTACATTCCAACTGATAAAATGGCTGCAGACGTTCTAACTAAGACTTTAACATTCCAAAAGCATGACAATTGCTGTAAATTAATTGGTGTTAATGTCATTAATGTTTGATTTTTATTATTGTTTTGTATTTTTTTTATTTGTGGAAAGTTAACAGCGAAAGGGGATTGTTGGAAATTATACTCAGTTAACTTTCCTTCAGTCTCCTCATTCAATCTTCTAACCAATCACAAACTATTGTGATGATTTCATGATACAATACGTCACTACGTGACGCCACATGCATCCCATGATTCCTTTCATGGAGAGCCGGTATAAGGCAGTTAGTGATGTAGTTTGAAATGTGCTTGTAAAACGTTCTTTATGTCTGTGTCTTTGTCTTACGTGCTATGTGCTCAAAATAAACAATGATTAATCCAGTTTCTCGAACTCTGATAATTGCTAATTGCACTCTGCTAATTTCCCCTTCAAAATATCACATATTTGCCTTTATCACTTTTATAGTTTGCTTATGGTACAAGAGCGAATAATTTTATAGGAAGTTGCGGTAGGATTTTGACTAGTAATCTGTACTTATAAAAGGTAATGTGTGTGTGTGTGTGTGTGCGTGTGCGTGCGTGCCATGTCCAGACAAAGCTATCGCACTTACAGACATGAAATTTGCCATACATGTAGTCGCAATAGTGACTTAATGCACCTCGATGCCCGAATTTTAAAATTTTGTCTAGAAATTTATTTAATATTCTGTGTTATTTTGGTTGATTTTTTGCTCTAATCTTTCTATAGCATCGTTCTTCATAATTATTAGAAAAAATAGTTGCGCCATTGAAAAGAACAAACAATTTTCTTTCTAATGAAATTTGTTTCGAACTTCTAACGTCATTCACTGAATTTTTGGGGAAATTTTTAAAAAAAAAGTCACTTTTCAAAAAAAAATTTATTCGGAATTCTTAAAACTCTTGCATCCAAATCTTTAATAACGATATCATTTTAAATTTTTTGAGGTAATAAATCGGTCATTTATCTCTGATTTAAAACTAGAACAGTTAAAATATTTTATTTCTCTGATTTAAATGAATTTATTTCTTAATGGGATCAGAGAATTTAATCTCGAATGCAGATCGTGCAAAATAATGCCGAAAAGGCCAGTTTAGCCCTTGGTACGCCATCTGGCGGGGAAAAATAAGCCGTTATTTATTCAATTTTTACGTTTAGCTCGGAAAAATTTGAAATCATTTCGATGGGTGCAGTTGTTTAGTCGTAAATCAAGCAATGTCGGAACGTTCTGACCTGGGTGATATTATTGGAGCGGGAGGGGGAATAATGGAGAGGGATATAGGGAGGGTATAATTAGGGAATCACTTCACATTAAAAATTTTTTTACATTTGAAATGAGTAATTATTTTATGTAGGTATTTAAATCCTCAAATTATGAAATACCCATACTGAAATAAAGAAAATTTTACTGATATATTCTTTTATTTTTGATTGAACATAAACATTCTGCATACTGTACCTCTGTACTGCATGATTATAATGAAGATGTCAAAGTATGATTTTTTAAAAATTTAAGTTCATTTCGTTATAAAAAAATGAAGTAATATCAAAGTAAAATCATGAAAATGATAAATTTAAACTTTTAAAAGAAAATGTTTGTGTGTCTTTGCTTGTCATTCTGGGAATTTTTTTTATTTTGTTGAAGTCATTATACCACGGGCAACGTCGTGCGCGTATTGCTAGTTTGGTATATAAATAGGTTTGGTGTACAAAAGTTATGACATGCTTCAGGACATTAGTGAAAGAAGACAAGTTTTAACTAATACTGAATGTATGGTCATCATTAATATTAAACGTATTGAATAATTATGGTTACAATTATTTTTTGAACTACTCTAATAACCTGTATTGTTGTGGTGTGTGTTTTAAAAAATTTTCTTAATATTTCTGATTTTCTCTTTTGATCGATTTACATTTTCTTTTTCCTTTATATTTAATTTAAAATTACTCTTTGTATATCTTCTGAATATCGCATATAGGGTTATTTCCTTCGTTGCAATGACAATAAGAAATCATATAAAAAAGAAATTTTGAAATTGTGTGCAGTATTAAAATTATTAAATTATTTTCTATCATTCAGTAATGTTTATATTATTTTGTCCTTAATATATCATTTGAAACAATTCTCTGTCGAATAAGATATGAGTGAAAAATCGTTTTAGATTGAATAAATGTGCTAAATGTGAAACTTTAGAAACTAACAAAATTCTAAAAATTCCCTTTTTCTGATTGTTTTAAAGTTTTTTAAGCGAAACGTAGAAAATTTCGTAATTGGAACAAAGGGTGAAAAATGGGATGCAAAAACTCATGAAGTCACATTTGCTGGTGATAAAAATAAGTGGCTGATGCACTCAAATTTTGATAGCTATTGTGACGAATTTCCTTGAATTACTGAAAAAACTTATGTAACAAAAAAAATAATAAAACAAAAGCAAAGCAAAACTTCATACTGTTCATAGTTTTAAATTCTATTATAAACTGATTTTTGAGACTATTTGTTGATAAGATAACGTTTGATTAGAGTCTTTTGATAAAATTTGAGAAATAATTGCGTTAGAAGATATAACCTTCATATTTAATGAGCAGGTGGTTATTGAAATATTTCTATACCTTTGCTAAGTTTTTACAGAACGCGAAACTTTATTTTATTATAAGCAATTATTAATCCATAAAGTAAGTACCTCAATATAATTTATTCACCAGGCCTGTCCTGCCCATGATTTACGCTTGTATTTATATATTTTTAAAACAATTTATTTCTGAATAATTTATTAATCTCTATAAATAAAATTCAATGTTTGTTTGTTTGTGTGTTTGAACCTTATACAATTCCACACCTCTCGACGAATTAGAACGAAATTTGGCGGATTTGTTTCTTAGCACATAGAAGGATCTACTAAGGAATTAAAAAATTGCTTGCTCTACCAAAAGGGGAAAAAGGGGGGGGGTTAGAAGGTTTAACGTTTTTCCGCCGTAACTTTGGAACCTATCATCGCCCAGAAACTATTTTACACATCATAAAATTCAAAAAATTAGCTTTTCAGTGACACCTGTTCCATTTTCTTACACCTTTTTCTCCTCTTTTTTGAAAATTAATTTAAACAGAATTTGTAAGTGCTTTTGTTTGCTTCTATTTATTGCAATATCTTGAAAAATACAAGAAAATTACTTTCATCAACCTGGAAGTTGAAGATAGATTCCTTTACGTTAATGTTACGAAAGTAATGAAATATTACATATTGTTCAATATAGACATAGCCAATGACTTTGTTATTTCCAGACATTGCAATATTTACGTCGTCATTCTGTTTTCATTATATTTGATTTTCAACTATATCAATTTTTCATCATTCTACTCAAAAGGTTATGCTAGATTTATTGGTCAGAACATTGCTCCAATTTATTTTATATCCCAACGCATATTCATTCAACAGGTAGGAGTCACAAAGAAATAAACATCCCAGCAGTGCAAATATCCCATAGATAACATTAAGCCAGCCTATCTGAAACAGTAACCAAAAATTGACACGATTGAAGAGAGACTCTAGATTTAAAAATTAATTTATTTAATCTAGGTTACCATATAATTGTACAAACTTTGCCATATGCTAAAATCACATAATATTAAACACTAATAGAATGGGCTCATTTAGAGAATTCCCAGGTTAGAGATAATAGGCACTAAATTCTTAACACATAAGAGAATAAAAATTATTCAATATTGAGAGTGGCAAATTAAATACATGTGTTTAAAGCATAGGATATGAATGAAGCCATTTTGAACAGTGAATTTAAGTCTCCATCGACAGTTAAAAGTAAATAGTCAGGCAGAAAACCTCAAAACAATTTTAAAGTTAATGAGATATTTTTCAGTATCAATAAGGAAAAAGGGAACTCTTATTTGAATATCTATCTTTTTTGGCTATTTTTATATTTAATTTATTAAACAAATATTGGTGCCGCCGTGTTTCTTTAAATATCAAATTAAAGTAATCTGGCAACTTAACTATTAAAATTAAACTTTCTCATTAATTGAAATTAACTATTTAATTAATTAAAATTAAATATTTAATGTCGAAATGTTCTCCAAAAGCTTCTTTATGGCTCATAGTATTTATCAGCAATAGTTAGGTTAGCAATAGTTATAATCTTAATATAAATAAAAATCATTGTGGCTATGTATTTATGTTCCAAATCTCCTCCTAAACCACTGGACTGATTTCAGCCAAACTTTCCATCCTTTTTATTTAAGACAAGTCACTTTCAACTTTTCACATCCCAAAGGTTAGTTAAAATTTCAGTTAATTAAAAATAAAGCCAGGCGTTTTTCTGCGGTATCTATGGAAAATATTATCTCACGAAACTATTTTTACACAATATTGGATTTCAAAAAATTAACTTTTCAGTGACAAAAATTGGATTTCCATACAATTTGTTTCTCTGATTTTAATGTTTTTTTAAAATTAATTTTATACAGAATCCATAATAATATTCTTCAAATTGGAGAATAAGAATAATACGAAGAACTGTTGCCAGAAGACATTAACAGAATTCTCGACGAATGCTAAAAGAAAATTTAAAAGTAGTCCATTAACAATTTTGATTTGATTTCTTTTCATGTTTTAAATTAATAAATAATTAACTATTTAACTTAATTGTTTCAAAATATTCATTAAAACCTTTATTTTACTTTAGTAATTTTTAACAAAATTTGAAGATCCTATATAACAAATAATAATTTATGGAGAAAATTAGCTAATGGCTGTTTTTAAAAATTGTCTGGTTCAATTGATATTCTCCTTATAAATAAAAGCGTTTCAGATCAGAAAAGGAATTTATGTATTATAATTTTTATACAATAGTAGTTTTTTCATTAAAAATATTAGGCATGAAAGCATTTTAATCCGGAGCAAAAACGGGTATATCAGCTTGTTTACCGTATAAAAAGAGGAAATGAATGCGGCTGATGGGAGCTTTTCCTGTCACATGCATATGTTAAAACGCACTCTAAGTTGGACGGCGGGGGTATTCCTTTTCAGCTCATAACTTCTAAGGACTTCTAGCTGTCTAAAAACTTTCAATATAAAAGTTGTTCGTTATGATTATGTGATAATTCGCCTAATTGAAATTTTCTTTCTATGTTCAATCGTACCGGAATAATTGGGAAATTATAAATTGGTGGTGGGGATTGAATATCGCTTTCCCGCTCCTATTTCCTACACAATTCTAGTTGTAAAAAACTTTCAGTATAAAAGTTGTTCGTTATGATAGGGTTGAAAATGGCTTTTGAAAACGGCTGATTCAAAATGTTTTTTTAGCTCATAACTTCTAAGCAATTGTAGCTATCAAAAAAGTTTCAACACAAAAGTTGTTTGTTATGATGAGACAATTATTCGTCTAATTTGAATTTTTCTTTCTATCTTCAATCGTAAGTGAATTATGGGGAGATGAAATTTTCAACCCCCCACTATTTTCACCCCTTTTGAGCAGGATAGCCCATCTACAATCTCAGCCGAGATTTTCATCGTCCTTACAACATATGTCTCGCCGGTTAAAATCTAATCAAAATTACTCTACTTATTATGTTCACAAGATAACATAGGCAAAGCGCTATATACATCTCTTATAATAATAAGGAAAAGTACATTTCGCCCTCTAATTTCAGAAGGATTAGAGTTGCAAGAATGAAACGGGTGGAAGAGATTGCAAATGGCGAGAGCCTTCCAACGAGGGGTAACATGCATAGGTTGAAAGATACTTTAAGTTAGGGGAGAGGAGGGGAAAGGAAGGAAAATCACTTTTCAACTCATAACTTCTAAGCAATTGCAGCTTTCGAAAAAGTTTAGCAGCAAAAATTGTACTTCATCATAAGGCGATAATTCGCCTAATTTGAATTTTCTTTCTATTTTCAATTGTAAAAGAATTATGTCAAAATGGATAGTTCGGAGATATGAGGAAAAGGATATTTTGCCCTCTATTTTCATAAGTATTAAAGCTGCAAGAATAAAGAAGATGTGAGAGACTGCAAATGACGGGAGCTTTCCAACGAGGGGTAACATGCATAGGTTGAAAGGCACTTTAAAATAGGGGGAGGGGAGGGGAGGGAAAATCCCTTTTCAACCCATAACTTCTAAGGAATTGCAGTTATCGAAACACTTTAAATTCAAAAATTGTTTGTCACGATAAAGCAATAATTAGACTAATTTGAATTTTCTTTCTATTTTCGATTGTAAAGGATTTATGGAGAAATAAAAATGTCCACCCCCCACTTTTTCCACCACACCCTTGAGCTGGATAGCCCATCTACGAACTCGACCGAGATCTTCACTATCTTTACAACATATCCCAAGCTGGTTAAAATTAAATCAAAATTACTCCAGTTATCGTGTTCAGAAGATAACATGGGGAAAAGCGTTATACATACACATATATATAATCATAAGAAAATACAGAAATAAATGCAATAACCAATCAAGAAATTAATATTTTTTTAAAATTAATACATTAAGAAATTAATACTTTCTGGTGTGGTTTTGATGTTTTCTTTTGTTTATATATACATATATGTGGGCCACCAGCCGCAGCAGATGGCGCTGCCATCGTGTGTGAGGTCAGAGGATGAAGCGGTCGAGAACAGGGAGAAGACGACGAGGCGGGATGAAAGACGTTGGTTTGGGTCCTCAAGACCAAAACACGAGATGAAACGACGCGACGATTTGAAAGACGATATACGATGCTAATGAGTGCCAACCTTATCATATGACGAACTTAAACTGTTTCATTTGTAAATACCTTTAACTGTAAATAATGCTTCTTTAAAATGTAAACTTAATTCTGCATAATATAATAGTTAGTTCAAGTTACTGTATTCATTTATGGAACACTAAGCCTACCTGATGACCCCCTACAAAAGTGGTGTCAGAAGTGGGATTCGAACCCACGCCCACAGAAGTGGACTGCGAATCCCACAATAATTTAAATTAATACATTATAATAAATATTAATAATATTAATATAATATGAATAATATACAATAATTTAAATTAATACATTAAGAAATTAATACTTTCTGGTGTGGTTTTGATGTTTTCTTTTGTTTATATATACATATATAGGTATATAAACTTTTAAACGAAGGGTGGTTTTGGGTTCTAGGGGTCATGATCGGTGAAGATCTGTAGAAATTTTCCGGAAGTCGTGTCATGAGAACCATTGCAATAGGCAGACTTGCTATAAGGAATCTACCTAATAGCTTACACGCTCGTTTCAAGTTAAGTTGATTTCTGTGGATATTTCCACATCAGCATTGGTTTTGCGATCTCTCGATTCTAGCTCCTTAGATTTTTATAATTCACTGTTTAATAACGCGCGCTTTTATCAATGTTAAGCTTCAGTTGCTTTCTGTGGATATTTGGTTTCGTGATCCCGCGATTTTAGCTTCTTGGACTTAGAAATGTTCAAACAAAAATTAAAATCCGAATTGTTTTTAAATCCGCGTTGGCATTCCGTCGAGTGCATATGCGATAATCAGGTAGTTACTTTTTCCATAACTTTGGAACATATCGTCGCACAGAAACTATTTTTACACCCTCTTAAAATTTAAAAAAAAATAGCTTTTCAGTGATACCTGTTCCATTTCTGTATGTCTTTTTTCTCATTTATAATTAATTTTAAAAATTAATTGAAACACAATTTGTAGGAATTCTTTGGTTTGTTACATTCTTAAACCTAATCACATCTACCACTCGCGTGTTTAACAGATGTTAAATTGCTTTCTTTAGAAATTTGCATTTTCTCACGAAAAATTTCGCCGCTTTTAATATGCGCGTGCGGTAAATTAAATTTCAACACTGCTTTTTAAAATCTTTGCAACTTCTTGTATAGTTCGCTTTAATTTTGTCTCAGATTTTAACATTTTTAAATTTTTAATGCTTATATGTCTTTTAAATGATGGCTTTTAAAAAATTAATTTTAAAAATGGCTTTTTAAAAATTAATTTTAAAAATGGCTTTTTAAAAATTAATTTTAAAAATGGCTTTTTAAAAATTATCTCACTGATGGTAGTTCATTTATAAGTTTATCAGTTTTTATCGCATAGTCTATTTTCTCGCACCACCCTCAAAATTATACTTTTTAAAACCTATCAACTGACAAAAAAGGGAACCTTTGCATTTTTTTAACTACAGGTTTTGTGGCCTCATTTTTTACCTTCTTGATATCTGTATTTCAGGCATTATTTTCCCTGTTAACACATGCTGTCTTATCATTAGAACTCAAAATCCAATTATTATGTTGGAATCTATAGCTAAAACATGCAATGTTTGTTTAGGAAAAATTCTGGTACACATGTTACTTCGCACATGAAAGGATCTATTACGCTTTTAAAAAGTTTACAGCAGAAGTAAAATGGCTAATTTTTGACGTTTTTCCGCGCCCAGTAACTTCAGAACATATCATCACACAAAAATTATTTTTGAACCATCTTAAAAATAAAAAAGATAGCTTCTGAACGACACATGTTTCACTTTTGTACCACTATCTCTTTGACTTTTAATCACTTTTAAAAATTATTTTAAGCACAATTTATAATGTGTTTTGTTTGTTGTCATTTTAAACCTATTTCACTTTTTAATCTCTAACGTGTTTCTGTTAACGTTAAAATTAATTTACCTTCTTAGTACAATTCCACTTTCATTTCCTTTATTTTTAAATTATCTAACTACAAATGTTTCGTCTCCTTCTACCTTCGTAGCATCTAGAATTTATGAATAATTTTCCCTGTTACCCACTACTGTCATATCATTTGGATATTAGGCTTTTAATACAGTAGGGTGTGAATGCGGATCACAAACTTTGAACCAAACACACATTTTATACATATTTTCACAAAAATATAAACTCAACCGAACATATTTTCCAAAATTATTCCCTTGGCATTCCATGGTGAGTACGTTGCATCTTGCGTTGTGAATATTTATTTTAGCGATGCTGAATTTTGTAATTGTAGGTTTTTAGAAGCAGCTGATATTAAGAGGTTTATCAATCAGTGGGAAAAGGTTGTTATAGCGTGTATTACCCATGTCTACAAGTCTACATACGGTGCTTTGAACAGAAATTTGTTTCATGTTACAAACTACGATGTGATAGTTTTGCAAGATATGGTGAGAACAAATAAACCTTGACCAACAAATGATCAGCCAACAGCTCATGAAGTAATTGTGAATTTGATTGCTGAAGAGGACGGTGAACCCTCTCTTACTTGGAATCTCATGTAAAATTGAAATAACATTTTTTAATTAATTTGATCCTTCCTGAAATTCAATCTGTCATACAGCTCTTGACGTTTCTCCATTAAGAATAGCTATCAGACTTTTGATGGTGACCTCACAGCATATTCTCTGCTACAGTTACCTCTGGTCTTAGCTCACACTGAGAATCCCATATGCAATATAAGCGAAAAGTCTGATAAGGCGATTGTCCAAAAATTGCAAACTTATCATTTCGTATGAGTGTACTATATCAAATAAATATGCCGTAAGTTTATTTCTCCCATGGTATGTTCTGGAATGAGAACTCCAAGCAATCTTTACATATACGCTCCAAAGAGGAAGACCAAAAGTGTTGTTTCTTCGAAGCCTTTTAAAGTAGTAATTAATTAGGTATTATTAATAAGGATTAATTAGATAAACGCGAACGAAGGCGAGCGGAGCTGCGGGTACAACGGCTAGTTTAACATAAAAACTTTTACCTGCTATATTTTTATTTGAAGAAGGATAGTTGCTTAGAAAGGGAATTTAAATTTATTCTTCACTTTTTAATTTAATTTTAGTTAAATATTAATTTGAAAATTAAATTTTTGAATATTTTTTTTATGTATTCCTTACATTTATTTCAATATATGTACACAAC
>BGPR01000215.1:0-10500 GCA_013235015.1 Araneus ventricosus | reverse complement strand
CTTCACTTTCTTTTTCCTCTTGAAAAATATCTCTTGATTTCAACATTAAAATGGCGCGGCAGCAGTTTTAGTCCAGCAACATGTTAGCTGGATTAAAAATGCAGATGAAAAAAATTAAAACACGACTTTTTTTTAACTTTCTCTTTCATTCTAAATTTTAATGTAGAAATTTTGTGAAGAATTTCAAGTTTTAGATGTAAATAATTATTTTATTTCAGACTTTGTTTCTTTTCTATTTCTTGCATTGTAAATATTAGAAAGAGTATATTTAATGTAAATAGCTCTGTGATTTGCCTCTGTTAGTAGTGTGAGCAAGTTATGTGTGTAAAGTTGATTTTTTCCCCTTAAGATCGAAAAAAATCCTTTTAAGGGGGAGTTGTGACGTCTCCCCTACATCTTTCCCACGACAGTGAGGACCACACAAGGAAGTCCCAGGAGCGACGCAAGACGAACGTAAGAGTAATAAAAACGGCCCGGCCTTACGCGAGCCTAGAGGGATCCAGGTAGTGAGTGCGGTACCGTTTGAGTAGACCACACACGTGTAGCCGACAAAGACGTCCGGGCAAGAGTTGACCGCTTCCAATCAACACCATGGAGGAAGGCACACGACTGCGGTTGTGTGATTTGTCCAAATGAAGGGCGAATCACCGAGAAATAGTTCATCAGCCACTCCCCTGGCCTCTGAGGGAAAGTGTTTAGGAAAGAAAAGAGACAAAGGACAATGAGATAGAGAGAGGTGAGATGAAAACACGCGGAAAGCTAACTCCGTTGTGTTGTTTTTCGAGATCCGAAACTTAGATGAAACGGGAGTATTTTTGATCCCGAGATTATAGCCAAATTTTTGGATGGACTAGCTGCTATGGAGAGTTGTCGCATTTAATAGAAGCGTCCCTTTGGTGGATTGCGTTAATTTAACGAGCGTTCGTACAACCTCGTTGTCATAAACCGAACCCCGGTATTTTTCTTACTCATCCTGAGTATTCACTAGTCAAGGCTGGCTAGAAGCGTCCCTTTGGTGATTGCGGCAATCTAACGAGCGTTCGTGCAACTTCGTTGTCACATACCGATCCTCGGTGCTTTCCTTCACTCGCCCTGAGTTACGACTGACTGCTGAACTCTCATAGTTCCTGAACTTTACGATAAAGTTGCATCTCCGAGTATACTCACCGCTGATAACTTAAACGAGGTCAACTTACGATTATTATTGACTATCGCGATCTATATACGGGACATGTTCATCTTCATTCTTGAATTGTATATACCAACTGTATATTGACCTGTGAAATAGCAATATATTCAAGAAGTTTATTAAATTTGATATGCTGAATTTCTGTGACTTCTTTAAGTCCGTTGATCTCTGATCAGACCCCGGTAACACTGGGCCACGACACCACAACAATAACTATAATCTTTCAGTTTATTGGATATGTTTTCGAATAAACTTACTATTGTAGAGAACTTGCTTTAGAGATTTCACACAAGAAATTGATGTAATAAAAAAAGAAAGTAAAATCCATTATTATAATACCTTAGATTTCGACAACGGAAGAAAAACATGCAACTAAATATTTATTTAAGCAATGAAAACGGTTTGAATTTCATTACAACAATGAAAAGTAAAGCACTTAAGCATCACACAAAGCATCTTTATAACTAGTAGAGATTGCTATAGATTCAGTTTTTCTCGGAACTCTACAAATTCATTTCTAGTCAGCCCAAATGCAAAAACCTAATTCAACTTAATTTAGACACCAATGGATATTCGCTTTACATGGTTTGAGATAAAAACTACTGTGAAAAAACATTTTCTCTCGAATTTGTGATTTCAATTTTAAAAGTGAATGTAGAGCTTTCATTTTCAAATATTAACATATATACCGCAGTAATCATTTGTAGTAATGTTCTAGTTCTATTCAAAAGACTAATTTCCATATAGCAATCCAATTTCAATAAGCTATTTCAAATAACCGTCGTGTAGTGCAGAGAAAGGAAACATTTCCCCCTCATACCACAGTCATCTGGAGATAAGGCCTCCGCGCTGAGTCGTGACGTCATCAGAGGAAGGAGTAGTGGGTTCGGAAAGGCAAACTCTCTGCTCTTAGATAATATGGCTTCTCACCATTTCAAATGAATTCTCACTTCATATTACTTTCAAAATTCTTTATATATTTTAAGTTTAAAAGAGAAATGCTAAAATGTTAACTAAACTGAAATACAAAGACATGATTAAACTTTTCCAAAACGTTTTTTTTTTTCTTTTTACATTTCCTGTTTCTATTCCCATTGTTTAAGGGAGGAAAAAAACATTTATCTTTTAAAGTAGGAAAAATAAATATATTTATAATAATTGTATTCCTTTAGAATATAAATTGCAGTCTTCCAATATATTTAAATAATTTCACCTTGTTTTCTTGAGAGAAAATTGATTAAACTTTCTGTATCAATTATTTCAACTAAAACCTAAAAATTAATATTGCGAGTATTTGCTCGTATTTTCCAATTATTTTATTAATGTACCATTTCATTTTACGAACATAGTGGAAGAGAGAACATATGCAAATATGAGATACATATGTAAACAATTGGTGATGAAAAGTCAAAATCATATAAAAGACAAGATCCCAAGACAAATTACATAAGTGTCCAATATTAACCGCCTAACATGCTTAACAAAACAGAACATAACCCAATGTCCTAAATAAATATAGGATCAGGACATACATGCAAGTTCTAATTTATTTTTCTGTGTTCCAATGCCAAATGTTATAGCTTGCTTATTTGGCTGCAGACGGCTGCGCTCATACTCCTGTCGGAAATCATTTAAGTGTCAGTTGAGAACTTTCTAAAACAATATTCTCTGCCGTTTCTTATATGATCAAACCATTAAATACATTCCTGAAATGATATACCTAGTAAAAAGTTGATATATCCCACAGTTTCTTTATTATGTTATCGTGTGTGGGTTTTGTTGTTTACTAAAAGTATAGCCTTGTTTGAAAAGCTGCGTTTTCAGAAGTTCGTACCGCTACACTGCAAAAAATAGGCTCAACACGTTTTTGGTCTGCTTTCATGTAAGAAAAAGCATCTATGCTTTACACAATTGTATGAAAATGAAATTATCTGAAGTGGGTATTAGATACAGCTCTGTCCAACGAAAAGGTACGATTTGCACTTTTTTAATAACCAATAAGTTAAGTTTCCTTATTTTATTGTTGCATAATATTTTATCGTAAAAATTTCATTAAGCAGCTTTCTTACAATTACAGAAACTAATTTAGACCTATTGTATAAATTTCATAGAAATTTAAAATAGCTTCATATATTGCAATTCAGAGCTAGCTGCATTCAGAGATTTATTAAATAAAACGCACTATTCTAATCTCACTGTCTTCATAATTTCAAAGAAATATTTCTATATTTCTTCATTATTTAAATTTATTAAGTGTCTGTATTATTAAATATAAGGAAATAAGCTTATTTTTCAGCATTTGAATCTAATTTGCTATCTTTTCCGTGTTCTTTATACTGATATCCGATTACTGAACTATTTCCACAGATTTAATTCCATAAAAATAAGGTATCGAATCCATGAAGAGTACTTTCTCTTTTAACAGTATATTTGAAACGCTCATGTGAAAGAATACCGCAGGTTAATATCTTAAACACAATTTTAAAGTAAAAATCTGTAATCAAATGAAATTTTTGCATTTTCAACAGCTTGCCATAGTTTAATGAAAACACATTCTCAAATTTTTATTATTTTTAAAACATGTTTTTAAATTAAATTTTTACATTATTTCAACTCTTTATATTTTTTATTTTTAGAACTAAAAACAAAGAAAAATATTCTCTGCTTTATTCAAAAGATTTTCTAAATTTTGGAATATGAAAAATATGTTTCAAGTATCTGGTTCTGTCATTGAAATGCCACATTCTGTTTACAAAATTTCTAAGTAAGCATCATGGTGAAAATATTTTTCATGAAAATGAACATTTTTTTTTATAAATCATCTTTAAAACATGTTTAGTAATCTTTTGTTTGATTTCAAGTAAATATTTTTAAACGATCTTTAAAAATAGTATTGATCTTTTGCTGTAATATAAAACTCAACATTAATTTTGTATGCTAATGCACTTTTAATTTTATGATACAATTAACAGTGACATTTTTGCAATTAATTTCTCTTCTAAGAGTATTCATGATTTTATTACATGTTTTAACTAGGGATGCAACGAATAGTGATTTGGCCGAATATCCAAATACCAAATATTCAGCCAAATTTCAGGCCGAATATCAAATTTTTAAAAACAGTTCACTTTTGACTGTAAATGAAAAATATTCAAGATTGAATAAAATTGGATTTTTGTTGTTTGTGTATCTAAAAAAGTGTTAATACCTTTATGTATATTTGTAATATTTTAAATACTTAATTTCAATAATAAGAAAAGAGAAACCCTCTTCTTGGGATTGCTTCAAAGAAACAAAAGTGCCATCATTGCGGAACAATGCA
This sequence comes from Araneus ventricosus, assembly GCA_013235015.1. Lineage (NCBI taxonomy): Eukaryota > Metazoa > Arthropoda > Arachnida > Araneae > Araneidae > Araneus > Araneus ventricosus. The sequence goes on along the minus strand of BGPR01000215.1, from coordinate 5,989 downwards.
ATGAAAACAAAGAAGAAAATTGAGTTAATATGTTAAAATTACTAGAATTAAATTCCTATTTTGCAAAAGAACTTCTAATAGGTAGGATGGAGTGTGTCACTTAGTTGGTAGAAAATTTTCCAAGGTTCGCAAATTTAGCGAGAAAATAACTTTAAGCACCTGCAAGCATTATATAGTGGTTTTTTATTTTCTAAAGCTGGTAATATATATTGAACCATATGGAACAGACTTCTATAAATGATTTTTAACATTATTAAATAGACTTATATGGCCTACTATGCAACTTTAAATTGGATAAATGTTAATTTTTTTAATAACAAATGCACCGGAAATTAATTCTGGAGTATTCTTTATTAAATGTATCGAAAACAACATTTTAAGAAAACATTTCATCCTAAATTTATTCTGTCTAATATCTGTTTAGCATTCGGCCAGACAGAATATTTGGGAAAAGGACTAATAGGACTAATATTGAATATTGTTTACATCCCTAGATGGTATTATATGTGTAAGAAACCAAACGGAACAGACTTCCTGAAAATGCCGAAAATTATTGTACTTGAGTCATAATTTCAAGCTTTCCAATGATAAATTATATGCAACTTTATTAAATACACCTACGCACTATGTAACTTAAAATTGCGTAAATGTTGGGAGAATTTTGGATAAAAAATGAACTGAAATGTAATTCTGCAACATTCTTTGTGAAATACGTATTTAAAAGTGCATAAAAAATTATGATCCTGAAAATATTCGGCCCAATATCTGCTTATTATTCGGCAAAAGGGTTGAATAGACTGAATAATCGCTACAACCCTAGTTTTAAGTATAATTTTACAAAACTGAATTAATGTTACGTCTTGAAAAGTGAGAAAAACTATTGTCCGAAACCATCTCCAGTGAAGGCGGATTAAATAATGTTGGACAACTGTACTTTTAACAAGAAAGATTATACAACACTGGCATATCTAAAATAATTTAAGAATTTTCTAACGAATAACCCCGGGATTTTTTTTAGATTTTGATTTTAAACATATATAAAAATCTTTTTAATTATTTTATTTCGAGGCACTGCTCATGAAATTTTATCATTTCACATTACATTCAACAAGAGTATTTAAAAAAACTGAATTGTAATTGCTCATTGTTAAGAGTTATTATACCACCTTACTTTTTCTGATTTCATTAAAGTATGTACTAATGAAAATTGTCAAACATATTGAATTTTTGTTTTAGAATTTCATGATTCGCTCATTTTCCTTAAAATAAAATGTCGTTCTATTCTAACTGATCTCTGAGATTAAATTAAAGTTCGGCGATATTTTGAGTTTATATATTTTAAATTTAATTTGGGTGATCATTAAAAATAATCAAGCTCCGTATCTTTCTTGTACTGTGAAATAATCTGTAGAAGGTTTCAGAATTATCTGAAATTGGCATTATTTGTTTAAATACTTTGTGGAAAAATTATTTAGAACTCTTATCATTTCTACTTGAAATCGTGGGTCTAAAATATTTAAATAGTAAAGAAAAAGATAGAGAAACATCTTTTATAGCAGTCTGTAGTTTTTCATGAGTTGATGGGAGAAAAAATTAATCTAATTAATATGTATCACTAATTAATATTAAATATCATATTTTTAGCTATTAATATTTTATCATATTTTATTATTTAATAATAAATCTCTCTATAATCATTTCGACTCGTATGTCACATTGGGTGTTGATTAGAACATGAAAATTGTTTATTAAACAGCAGTACCCAAATTAATTTTACTAAGAAGAAGCCTAATTCATTTTCTTTCATACAATGAATCCATTAGTTCTTTCAATACTAAAATAATATTGAATAGTATTTAAAATCATTTAATTCAAAGCGTCCTAACTATTAATGAAAAAGTTACCATGATTAAAATTATCCGAAATTGTAACATTTTAAAATGTAATCTTACTTAATAGTTCAAATATTATTATATCCAAACTATTATTTAAAACTTTTCCATAATACATTTCTACCATAATGCAATTCCCTGGAAGACTTGTACCCGAGGTTTGTAATTTGAAATTCTTACTCATTCTTCAAGAAGCATGCAATCAATTACTGAAATCAAAATACATTAGAATTTTGCAAATCCACTATTTTTCTTATTTCTGAAACAAAATAAAGTGGTTTCTAGATTGTGCATTGATAAGATATGAACCACTATATCCTAAAAATGTTAAACTGAAAGTTTCTATTAGTCAAAGCAGACCAAGAAAAAAAGTAAATTGTAAAACTAAGCTCCTGGATTCTAGCTTTATATCACAAGGTTTTGCGAAAAATAATCAGCCACGGAATAGTGCTTAAAACTGAAGTTCGTAATAAACGAAACTAGCCTTATTATTAACTGAGTACGTCAATCAACTTTAAAATTGTAACTTTTTAATAGCTTTTTCAGATATTTTTTTATTAGCTGAAAGTATTTATTGGAACAAAAAATCAAAAAGAATTTGGAAAATACAGAAGCAACAGCTTAAAAGAAATGTATTAGTATTTGAATTAAATTTTGATGCATACACTTAACGAAAATACTCTGAATGTTTTGTGTCTAATGAAGTTAATAATTTGAACTTCCTACAATCTATCGTTAAAAAATAATAAAAATAGAGCAAAGTCTCCAAAAATATGAGCTTCAATGAAGATTATGTTTTTATTTTGATGATGCATATTTCTATTTAAATTGCAATAATTGCATATTATTTCGCTAATTTTAAAGTATACTAGCTGCATGGCCCAATGTTGCACGGGCAATCTTGAATAATGGGATATTCCCGGGCAGAGAGAAGTGTGATCACGTGAGGCTTCGGGATCCATATTTTTTCATATGCCCGGCTCCATTTGTTTCAACAAATATTGTCACTTACTTTCCAAAACAAACGTAAATATTCTTTCAAATCTAGTCTTTTTATTACTTGATTTTCATATGGCCCCCCCCGGTTTATTTTTTCAAAAAAAATTTCCCCAAACTCCCCCCCCCCCCCAAAAGTAAACATCCTTTGAATCTTATGTTGTTAAGTTAAAAAATTTTAAATACAACCTTTTAATTACTTTATAACTAATAACCCAACGTTTCTCGGAATCCACATTTTTTCATATGCCCGCCTCTGTTTTTCCCTACAAATATTGTCACAAAGCTTCTCCAACAAACGTAAATTTGTTTTGAATACTCTCTTGTTGGATTAAAACTACCAGTTCTAGACTTTTTACCTCCTTAAAACAGTTTGGTTTGAAAGGAAACGCGGGAATTCTTAGGTTTATAAATTAAAACAAGTTAGCATAATATTTGTTTTGCAAAAAAAAAAAAATCCCTTTTGGGGCAAACTTGAAGGCAAAGGTAGATTCCTTTTCGCTAATGTTACAAAAGTAATGAAATCATAATATCATTGATCATTGATCAAACATATTGATCAATACCAGATATAGCCAATGACTTTATTGTTTCTACACATTGCAATATTTACGCTGTGATTCTGTTTTAATGACATTTAATTTTTTACTATATTAAAGTTTTGTCATTCCATTCTTCATTCCAAAATGTTATGCTAGATTCCTCGGTCAGAACATTGCTCCAATTTATTTTATATCCCAACTCTTAAACATTGAACAGGTAGGAGTCATAAGGAAATAAACATCCCAGCAGTGCAAATATCTCCTAGATAACATTAAGCCAGCCTATCTGAAACAGTAACAAGAAATTGACTCTTGACACGAATGAAGAAAGACTCTAGATTTAAAAATTAATTTATTCAATCTAGGTTGCAATATAATTGTGCGAACGTTATATTGTCATACGGTAAAATCACATGACATGAAACACTTAAACACTACTAAAATGGGCTCATTTAGAGAACTCCCTGGTTACAGAGATAATAGTCACTAAATTCTTAACATATCAGAGAATGAAAATTATTAAACATTGTGAGTGGCAAATTTAATACGTGTGTTTAAAGCAAAGGATATTAATGCAGCCAATTTGAACAGTAAATTTAAATCTCCATCGAAGGTTAAAAGCAAATACTCAGGCAGAAAATACCAAAACAATTTTAAAGTTAAGTAGATATTTTTCAATATCAAAAAGGATAAAGGGAACACTTATTTAAATATCTATCGTTTTTGACTACTATGTATTGAATTTATTAAACAAATCTTGGTGCCGCCATGTTTAGTTAAATATCAAATTAATGTAATCTGTCAAATTAACTAATTATCAAATTAATTATTAAAATTAACTGTTTTATTAATTAAACTTAACCATTTACTTAATTAAAATTAAATAATTATTTGTGATAAAATCTTCAATAAAACCTTTTTTATGGCTCATACCTTTTGCCAGCAATCTTAATCTTAAAATTATCTAATTTAGATAAAAGTCATTGTCGCTAACTATGCATGTTCCACATCTCCTCCTAAACCACTGGACTGATTTCAACCAAACTTTGCACACTTTTTATTGAAGCAAAGCGAAAGGTCACCTTCAACTTTTAAAGTAGACGAAAAAGTAGACGTAGAAAGAAATTTTAAAAGTAGACGATTTAACAATCTATATCGGAACCAACTATTGATTTATTTTCACGCTTTAAATTAATGGCTAATTAAATAGTTAATTTAATGTTTCAAAATATTCATTAAAACCTTTCATTTACTTTAGTAATTGTTAACAAAATTTGAAGTACCTATATAATAAATAATAATGTATGAAGAAAACGGCTGTTTTTAAAAATTATCTGGTTCAACTGATATTCTCATTTTAATTAAAATCATTTCAGATCAGAAAAGGAATTTGTGTATTATAATATTTATACAATAGTAATTTTTACATTAAAAATATTAAACAAAAAAAATTTTAATCCGGAGCAAAGCCAGGTATATCAACTTGTTTACCGTAAAAAAAATTGAAAGTGAATGCGACTGGTGGGGACTCATAAATTCTCAGTAATTCTTACTGTCAAAAAACTTTCAATGTAAAAGTAGTTTGTTATGATACGGTGATAATTCCCCCTAATTGAAATTTTCTTTCTATCCTCAATCGTAACGAAGCTATGGGGAAATGATAAATTGGGGGTATTGAATATCGCTTTTCAGCTCATAACTTATAATAAGCAATTCTAGCAGGAAAAAAACTTTTAGTATAAAAGTTGTTCGTTATCGAAAGGTGAAAATTCGACTAATTGAATTTTTTTTCTATCTTTAGTCGTAATAGAGCTATGGGGAAATGAGAAGTTGGGGGAGGGGATTGAAAACGGCTTTTTAGCTCATAACTTCTAAGAAATTGTGGCTATCAAAAAAGTTTCAATACAAAAGTTGTTTGTTGTGATAAGGCAATAATTTGCCTAATTTGAATTTTCTTTTCATCTTGAATCGTAAGAAAATTATGTTAAAATGAAAGTTTCAGTCTCCCACCATTTCCACCCCCTTTGAGCTGGTTAGCCCATCTGCGAACTCGGCAGAGATTTTTATCGTCCTTACAATATATCTGTCGCCAGTTAAAATCTAATTAAAATTACTCTAGTTATCGTGTTTACAAAATAACACGGACCAAAGCGAAATACATATACGTCTCTACTAATAATAATAAGGAAAAGAACATTTCGCCTTCTATTCTCACAAGGATTGGAGAAGCAAGAATGAAAGCGGGGGGAAGAGACTGCAAATGAAGAGAGCTTTCCAACAAGGGGTAACATGTTTAGGTTAAAAGGTAATTTAAATTAGGGGGAAATGGGGGAAAGGGAAGGAAAATCACATTTCAGATCATAACTTCTAAGCAATTGTAGCTATCAAAAAAGTTTCAACATAAAGGTTGTTTGGTATGATAAGGAAATAATTCGTCTGATTTGAATTTTCTTTCTATCTTCAATCGCAGGGGAATTATGGGGAAACAAATTTCCACCCCCTGTGAGCTGGAAAGCCCATCTACGAACCCGGCGAAAATCTTCACTATCCTTACAACAT
>BGPR01000214.1:936258-964409 GCA_013235015.1 Araneus ventricosus | reverse complement strand
GTGGATGACATTTGATGTTAATACAGTTTTTTCAAATATTAATTCATTAATTAAATTTAATTAATTTTAGTTTTATATGGGAGAAAAAAAATTTCTAAATTAAAATTTTTCTTTGTTGACCTAAGTAGGAATTGGCTTAAAAAATTTTTTTATATTGCTTTTTTAATAGAAAGTAGTAAATTAGGTCATTGGTATATCATATGTGTGATATGGTTTGGATGTCACGATGCATCTTATTATTTATTGCAATCGTGATGATATAATTTCATAATATTTTTTGGCAACGTTAAAATTTATACAAAGACATCTGAAGTACAAAGAAAATTGTTAACCAACGAAAAATAGTTCACACGGAATGTTGTTTACCAAGAGGTTTTTTGAATAAAGAAATATGTAAATAAAAAAATATTTCCTGTCATAAAACATGTTTATTTTATTTGTTTTCAATCAATTTTAAACATTTATCTCGCATATATATATCCATTTCAATATGTCAAATTTGACGGTAAATCTCTCGAATGAAGAGACAATTTGCACTCATCATACCATGACGAGTCACTCACTGTCTCATCACCGAATCTCCCAAACTACTGGGGCTAAAAACTTGAAATTTGGAAGGTGGTTGCTTCTTGGGCAGTAGGTGCTCATTAAGAAAGGATTTTTTGAAATTTTAATAAATTAAAAATTATCTTCCCACCATAAATACGGAGCATTTTGTTGCACAAAAACCAGTTTTATATCATCTTAAATTAAAGTTTAAAAAATTAGCTTCTCAATATTACCCATTTTATTTCCATGCGACATTCTGTTTAATTTGAATTAATTTTTGAAAATGTTTTCAAACACAATTTCCACAATGTTATCGTCAGCAATTTTTTTTTTTTTTTGGAGCATGCGCGGAAGGCCTTCTTCACCCATTAAATATTTCATTAACTTAAAAATTGTTTTGAGGTTTCCTGTTACTTAAAAATTGATTCAAAACTGTAGTTCTTTAAACGGTAGATGGAAATTTAAATGTTGATTTGATTTGTATCATTCTTAAAGATTAATTTTGTATCATACTTAAAATATTGTAAATAACTTATGAAAAAATGTAACTTTCTGCTGTTTTTAAAAATCGTTTCGGACAATTTGTAATTTTTTGAGAAACTGCGAAATCTTAAAAATCTTTCGTTCAAGTGATTTCCTCATTTAAATTAAAAAAATAATTTAAGTAAATAATTAATTAAAAAATAAAAGCATAGACGATAAAAATATTTTGCATTAGAATTCGGTTGAGTGTTTATTTATATAAATAAAACTGAAACATCACAATGTTTAATTAAATTTCATGTCATTCTCTAAGAATTAGTAACAATCTATGGAGAAAATTAGTTTTCGGCTGTTTTTGGTTAGTTCACTTCATTTCATTTAATTAAACGTTTCAGACGATAAGAGGATTTTGTTTATTACAATATTTCATATTTTACATTAAAACTATGAAGACGTGGAAGTATTTTTATCCCAATAAAACAGGTACAAATAGTAATTGACTGAGAGAAGCGAGGTCTCCGTTTTAACTCAGCCATTCAGCATTTTGTCTGTCTGTAAATATTTTTGTTACGCAATCATGCAAAACGCGATGTTCGATTTTCTTCGAATTTGGCAGAAATGTTCCTTGATGCAACAAAAAACGTTATATATGCAAGGATTTTTATTTTTTTAAATTCGTTTTAAGAGGGTGGCCGATTGACTGATATCAACGTTTTGGCGAGTCAATGGTGAATTTGGCACCATAAAAACATTTCAGTAATTTGGGTAAAGGCTTTTGTAAATACTGATAAAAGCAAACATTTAATTGTAATACTACGATAAAAACAAGCATTTAATGGTAATTTTGTAAATACTGATGAGAGCAAAGATTTGTGTAAATAATTTGCGTTCAAAAGAGAGAGAGAGAAAATCATAGTTTTTCATGTTGATAATTGTTTTCTCCCGTTTCGTTCCATCTAATATTTTTTTTTCTCTCCTTCCGTGAATGTTTCTGCAGGGATTCTACAAAACGCCTCATGTTATCAAAATTTGAAGAAGATTACCGGTTGTTTGTGCAAAGTTTTTTGCGTATTTATCACAATTTTTATATTATGATAAATCCTAATGCCATTATTTCATCAAGATACTTGTTTCGTCATTAGGTGCTTTTGCTACTGTTAAGTTTATGATAGTTGATCGGTCGAAGTGATCTCTGTTTCAACTCCGTTCAGCATTTCATCTGTCTATAAATTTGTTTCTCACGATATAAGATATGATATGATGGAGTTTACTGGCCCAAAATGCATTGTTGATTACCAAACGTATAGGGTGGGATAAAGTCTTAGTTTAAGAGTTCAGTTAAAAGAAGTCTGTCATGCTTTATGACGTGTCAATTAGGAATGACTGTAAAAACTTGCCACAGGGAAAAAATATTTGTTACGCAATCATTACCAAACGATGTGTTCGATTTTCTTCGAATTTGGCATGGAGGTTCCTTGATGTCATGAAACACGACATATATTTCAAATTTTTTTTCATGCCGTTTCAAGATGGTGGACGTTTTAATGATTTCAGTGTGTTTGTGAATCAATGGCGAGTTTAGTGTTAGTTTAGTTACATTAACGTCCCGTTTCGAAGCAACACGAGGGCTATTTTGGATGGACCTTGAAATTTTACCCGCGGTCAGATGACGAGGATCACACCTGAACCAGCAACCTCTATCGACCTTCCGCATCACACCAGCGGGAGGACGTTTGATCACTAGGTATGAATTAATGTGCAACAGGCCCAATAGACGGCGTATCTTCAGTGAAATCGGATTTCGAACCTGGAACCCTCCGAAAACCGAGACCTTACCGCTAGGCCATCGAGGCCCTTCAATTTAATATTGGCGATATATTTACTTGTAATATTATTAATACTAACAACAGCGGGCATTTAATTTTAATTTTTGTGTTGCTGTTGTGATAAAAGCAGACTTTTAATTGTATCTTGTTGTTGCACCCTTTAGGGTAGGCTGGGCCTGGGTGGGCTGTAAATAAATAAATAAATTGTAATCTTGTTAATACTGATAAAAGCAGACATATAGTTATAATTTTTTAATACTAATAAAAGCAAACATTTAATTGTAATTTTGTAAATACTGATAAAAACAAAGATTTGTGTAAATAATTCGCATTGAAAAAAGTGTGTGTGTGTGAGAGAGAGAGAGAGATCAAATCGTAGTGTTCCATACTGAGAGGTGCTTTTTCTTGTTTAGTTCCCTCTAATCGTGTATTTCTCTCTTTTTTTTGAAAGTATGCTTTTTCCACGATTCTACCCAATTGGTTCATATTATAAAAATCTGATGTCTCTCTCCATTCTCGAGTGTAAAATTTTCCAAACATCTGCTCCAGTACATTTTTTATGTAAATTTATTAAGTTAATGCATTTGTATTGTAAATACAGTTGATAAAATTTGTGTATAATATAGGTGTTCAATATTGTACATTCATTGGTTTAAGATTGTAAATATAACTTTGTAAGATAGCGTTTTCATGAGGACAAAGAAAGTACCTCCTCGAGAGACAAATTATGACATCTGTTCTCTTGGGTGGCGCCAGTGGGGGCCCCCTGTCGGGGAAGCTGTGACGTCCCGTCGCCGTCGGGGCACATTTTGGCACCCTTTCCAAGCAACAGGCTATTCAACTAGTAGATAAATAAAGCCAAAGAAAATTCGAGAGGGTCATCATTACCCCCTTGTACACAGGGCCATGGCCCTGCTTGTACAGCAGATCGTGCCCCTCCCCCCGCTATCGTGGAGACCCTTCACCCCCGTCGGGCGGACTCTAATTTCACTCCGAACTGTTATCCTGGAAACAATGTTGTCTCCAAATTGATTGACAACGTTGGATAAACCTTTAAATGACTGCGATGAAGAACGGATCTTAGAATTTCTTTGGGATGGGGTGCGAGGTCTACTGTTCACAGAACTATTAGTATTTATTACTGTGAGGACGAAGTCGCAGGCATCCGCTAGTCTATAATACTGTTACAAAAATAGTCCTATGGGTATGGAGGAAACAGTCCAACAAGCAGGGTAATGAAGAATGGTGCTTTATTCCCAAATACTAGGAAAACACGAAACACAGGTGACAGGAACAGTAGCTCTTGTACAGATTAGCAACGCAAACAGTCAACAATTCACTAGTAATAACAGTAACAGCACTTTCAGGTTTAGTAACACAAACAGTCAGCAAATCGCTAATAATCACAGTAACAGCACTTTTAATAGCGCTCAGTTCACCGGCTTTCCAGCTCGCACTGCAGCTGAAACTCCACGCTATTGCTCACTACTGCTAACATTAACACGCTACTGCCCTGTGATCCAAGTGCGGCCCTTTTATAGTCTCCCCGACAGGCCGTAACGTCACATGGAATCATGAGGAAAAATCTTGATCTCGGCCCCTAATAGAGATATTGCGAAAGTAATAGCATTTTCGGGAATCTTCGATTTGTCACCAAGATCAGGGATCGAGGCCTGTCCGCGGTCGGTCATTGCATACTAACCCCTGTAAAACTCTCTTCCCTACCGTAAGACTAACATTAGTGGGAAGCGCTTTTTCATGTTTGTAACAATATAAAACTGAAAATACATGTGTCTGTCTGTGTATCGGTCACAAGAACTTCTCCTAAACAGAGAACGGTAGTGACATGAAATATGCAGATGGCATTCTGGGGTGGATTTCTAGGTCAACTGGGCTAGTTTCAACTTTCAGAATTTATTAATTCTTAAGATATTAAATTGAAAAACAAAAACTAATCAATATTAAGCCTAATTATTAGACGTTTTTCGCCAATAACTTCTGAAATTACCGCAGGAAAATTATTTATGCTCCATCTTAAAGAGCAAAGAATTATCTTTTCAGTGATACTAATTTTATTGCGGTATAATTTTTTCTCTAATTGTAATTAACGTTTCAAAATGAATTTTTAACGCTATTTCTAAACAGTACTTTATATTCTTGTAAAATAAAATTCAAGAGAATTTTCTGTTTAATTAAATCCTTTATTAAAGTGCATTTGTCACGGTTAAACTTAATATATGAAAATATTGTTTTCTTTGGACATTTTTAACTCCAAGGCAGATTTATTACTTCCTGTTTTATGTCGTAGCATATACGTCTTTTAATATGATTGCACACTAATGCAGTGACGTTAGTTAATTACTCTTTCTATGAGATATTTTGTTCAATTTTCAAAAATTTTAAATGATTCTTATAAGTGTGTTAAGTCTTTAAAGGTTACTTAGTCCGGTTCCTATCGAAGGGAGAGACACTAGGGAGAAAAAAAAAGTTGTTTTGCCGGTCTATCTGTCACAAGAAATCTTCCTAAACGGTGAACAGTATCGACATGAAATTTGCGCATGCCATTATGTGGTCCATTTCTAGATCAACTGCACTTTTTTCAACTTTTAAAAAATTATTACTTATTAACAAACAAAAATTAATGGACCTGGTGCACTTTAAATCTGAGGTAGTGTGGTTCAAACGTCCTCCCACTCTCAGGTAAAACTCTCATCATATCATCGCAGTTCAAAATTACGATGTCCGTGCCCAAATAGCTCTTCTGTGGCTACAAAAAAGGGACGTTCAGCTAAACAAAATTAAAATTAATGTGAAGCTTGCATACAACTAAATATACTAGAGGTCGCCCAGCGGTCGAAATTCGTCCGTAATTCATTAAATTTTTAAGTTTGAACGTTATTGAGGTATATTGAAACAAAAAAAAAAAAAAAAAAAAACATGGCGGTTAAAAAAATAAATGTTGTCCGGCTGTTGACCACAGACTTTTATGTGTTTGACATTCAGTATGAACGTAAAGAATGAATGTTTTATTTTATTTAATTTAATGTATTAGTAATACATACTATATATAAATTCCTTAGAGACAATCTCTACTCTGTGCGACTGTTTGCCCACAGACTAATATGTGTTTGACATTGACAGATTTAAATCGTCTGCATTTTACATTTCACTCCGAAGAGTTTTTTTTTAATAAATAATCTAAATAAACTCCCTCTTGGAGTGGATTTCACTGCGGGGGGATTAAATCAATTACAAATCATCCACTCCGCATAAGCTCCTCAGGGGAGGCCAGACTTAGGAACAATCAGGAACCAGCGAGTGCAGCCTGCGACAACATCGACGTAGCGCAATATGATAGCCATCCGTGTCCAACCATCAGCAAACTCCGAAAAACCTCACACGGCCACTAAATGGTGAACCTATAAGTTCTATCAGCATTAAATAAATTTTATCTTTCTGCACTCCTTCTCCATATGAACTTTAACTATGCCAAATCTCACACTCCTCCGTGAGCGCAATTTGCTTAAAAAGGGGTACAAAGTTTTCTCTTCACGTATTCAGGGACGTGAGAGGGAGTGAGGAGGTGGACCCCCCCCAGATACAAGAGTGTGATTGACTAAATTAATTCAGCAGAATTTGAAAAAGTAATCAGACGTATTATTTTGATACTGCTTTTGTCACAGCATTTGCAGAATTATTTATTGAAACGCAAAACAAAAACAAAAACAAAGTGAACTTTTATTTACTAAGTTGGTTTTTAAATTCTTTTGCAGACCATTGATGTCACCGATAGGGAGCCGTTCCGACTCCGAGTTCAGGGGTATGCGTGGCGTGACTATTGTTAACTGACCGGGGTTCGGGCAAACTTTCCCTTCTGTAGTAAAATAAATAAAGATAAATTCTCAGAGCAACGAAAGAAATGAGCTGCCACTGTTCTGTAGATCCCGAAATTTTCCGTTACCCATCTGCGCGGCAGTGTTCTTCTCTAGATTTTCTAGTGTACTCCCTAATAAAAGTGTCATCCCCCTGTTTGGTCCCCCGGTCAAGTCCTTGGACACAAGGCCGAATTTGCCGAGTTTTATTACGCTGAATCGGGGACCACGGCAAGTCGATATTGCCGAGAAAATGACGACACACCGAAATCGGTATGTGTTTACAGACAGACGAAGGGACAGACATATATAATTCCAGAAAATGTTTTTTTCATATTCGGGTACTCTAATGTAGAAAATCATCAAACTCTCGATGTCGAATTTTTTTGGCGTTTATAATTTTTTTTTTTTTACTTCGCATGTCAGAAAGTAAAGAGTTTTTAATGTAAATATCCTCATCTATCTTAAGTCTTTATTACTTTTTTCTTTCAGATGAGTTAAAAGAGAAAACATCAATACTATGTTTTCTTAATATCTTAGAATTTAAAAAATAACATTAATTCGATAGAAGAATTGAGTAACAATAATCAAAAAATGAAAAAACAGTTTAAATTTTAATGTTTACTGCTGGCTTATTTTGCATAATTATTGTTATATTTTTAAGTATAAGAAAACATTTATGAAAATTTTTCCACGACATAAAAAAGGAATAAATAATTATTTAAATTTTTTATAATATTGATTTAAGAAACTTTGAGAGATGCTAACAATTTTTTAATAGCATTCATTTAGTATGTTAGCTTTCATCATATATTTATAAAAAAAATATTTTATATAAAAATTCTGTTAATTTGATATACAAGCCATAATGATGCGATTTATTATACAACAGGAGACAAATATTAACTCGGTGTGTATATTTTAACCTTTCCTTGCTAAGCTTATATGAATGAATGGATTTCTTTTCTCTCCAACTTTACTATAAATTTTTTTTCTATTATCGATTTTTTTTATACAGAAAGAAACTTGACTAGCAGTAACATTCAGTGATTGCATTGAAACATCTTCAATCCTGAGAGTGTAAAATTTAGCTTCTTAAAATACGCAAATTTGTTGGCTGCTAATAATAATTACATTATTCAAATGCTAAACTGTTTCAGGAATTTTAAGAAATGTCACAATCTTATGCTGCTGACCTCAGCAACAAATTATTGCTTAAAAATAAAGTTTGGGAACTTTTTGTATTCCTTTTTCTCTATTAAAAATGTGCATTCCCTAGATTTCAAAAGAAAAAATGGTCATAAAAAAAGCTTCTTTAAAAATGAAAGGTTAAATATTTTTGAAGAAATACATATGAGGAGCTTTCTGACAAAAGTGAATATATACGCTTTTTTCTAAAAAGCGTTTTGTTACAATTTTCTCATCTGAGTACCCATCTGTACGAGGGTGCAGTATCATTCAATTTTGTCTCATAACTTATTTTTTCCCCTTTGTAAAATTACCCAAAGTTCTTAATTCTCTAGCAAAACTAAAAATATCCACTTCTAAAATCAACTTTGTAAAATGGATATGTTCACTTTTGATTTAAAAAAAAATCTCATATATTTTTAATCTTTCTGTAACATCTTTATTCATTTATTTTTTGTGCGTCGGTGTGTTTAATGCTAGAAAAATATATCTAGGTCTCATTTTGGGGGACTTTCCTTCTCTTATGTAAAATGTCAGCATTTCTCTTCCAAAATCTTGATAATTATGCCCAGAAACATTGAAATATACCACATAAGGAAACAAATACACAAAATAATCTCTTTTCCAACCCTGGAAGCTTTTGCGAGCAGGACAGTTTAAGAATCCTATAATTTCATGGTGTCTTCGAATTGCACCATTCGTGAGAAAAAAAAAGGGGTGGAAGTAGACTGACAGATTTATGATCGGGGGAATGCAGTTGTTTTTACATCACAAAACCCCCTAACTTCTTATTGGGCGGGAAACTCGAATGGACATTATCCTGAATAGTAGTAAAGTTAACCCTTTGAAGCGCACTACCCTAAAAAAATTTTTTTACTTGAAAAGAGATATATTTTTGAATTTCTATCACCTGAAAATAAAATATTTTCCAAATAAAAACATTTTTTTGCCTTTAGTTCTTTCACGAGAGGGTGGGAAGACGTATGTCCCACCGCCCCTGAAGGGACTGTAGGATTCCCCGACTCCCTTCCGTCATTCGCACCAACGTTCGCTTTTTATCAGTTGCACTTGGAGCATATAATTGGTTATTTAGCAAATTTTCTTTTAACAGCTGTAGAAAGTGTATACTGTGATTGAAGTGGAGATCTTTTACCACATTCTGCATACAAATGGAGGAACTCTTCAATAGTATTTTTATGGATGTCACTCCGTTTGAAAGCTTCAGAAGAAAGCAGGCCACCCAGATTTTATAAGTAAAATGTTACTCTCCTCTCCGGTTTATTGTATGGGAAGGAACAGAAATTCGTTATCAGTTCATGCGATCACTCACTTCAGCCAAAGAAATGAGACACTAATGACCGCGACTGGACAAGACCTGTATTGAAAACCACTGCTGTAAGAAGACCACTGATTGTAAATTATCGCGCAATTGACGCTGCTGGAAGCTGTCAAGTTCAAACACCTCTTCTTTGAGTATCATTGCTTTACAATAGCTGTGCCTTAGGAAATACGGCGTTCTCTCAAAAGCAGCAAAGAACGTAAAGAAGTAGGGGGTGGGGTGGGCAGATTCAACGGAACTATTTCCTTTTCGTTGGACCATCGTTTAGACCTTCAATTTTCAGAGATACAGAAAGGCTTGAATATTCTCTTTTCTTTTCGTTCTTTTTAGAAAAGTATATTTTTATCAGTTTATAAAAAAATTCCTCAAAAGATCGCTTCTTGCTTTCAAATTTCAACTCAAAATAAATTTAGATATGCCGTTTTTTTAAAAAAATTCTTGTTTGCATTTACAGATTTTTTTTTGTTTAATATTATTTAACTGTCTTCTGAAATATATAAATTTATTTTCTGTATAAGTATTAAATTTGAAAGAGTGATTATAATTATACCGTATATAAATCCAAGTTTATCATTCCAAAAAGAAAGAAATAGGACTGAGTCGCGAACTTTTGTGCTGCCATCTACAGGCTGACAACCTTAGATGCGCGGTGGGACAAAATTGTCCCACCTTTTTTTATCTATAATAATTGATAAAAAAAATTACTTCTGAAATACAGATAATGTTTGGAATACATTTAGTGAACATTGAAGATTTCCTTTGCATCTAATATTTGTTACGAAATTCATTTTCTTCTTCTAGAAATTTAAAGAAAATCATTGCCAATAAAGGGCATGATTTTAAAAATTATTTTCGATAAATTTAAATAAATTTTCACTGGTACTGCAATTTTTTTAAAAAATAAAAGGTCTTGAAATATCCAATAAAACAATTTTTATAATAAAATACCTTATGCAAGTTTGTGAAAAAAAATCTTAAAGAAGGTGGGACAGACGGTGTCCCACCGCCCCTCAAAGGAGACAACATAAAGAAATCTCAATCCAGAAAGCGGAGTGTAGTTGATAAAGTACAGTGCGACTTTTATACACCAAACCTGCTTTAGTATAGGTGAATTAAATCATTATTATTATTGTGGAACTTGGTTAATTCAAACATTTTTTATCCGAATTCGTAAGTAATTCGATTTTTTCTCTATTCTTAATATTTCTATACGCATAATGCCTAAATGTAATCTGTAATTCGAATTTATTTTGCTTACTTAAATGTCAAGAATGAAAATTTTAAATTCTTTTATATTTCTAAATTGCTTTCGTCCTTACTTTGTATGCTCATCGATCGTGAATAAATAACTTTTTAAGGTTCTTTATTCACTCTAGAATCCAATCAAAACAGCAATTAAATGTTTCTCACTTTTTGAATTATTTTAAATTTAAGCTTTAAGTAAGTTATTAACATTATTTTTAAAAAATAAATAAATATTATTATTTTGTTAATTAAAATTCCACACTGTTTATTTATTCATTATGTATTTTTTATTAAAGGTGGTAAATTTTAAAAATAGATTTTTTTTTTGCCTTTTTTAGTTAAAATTGCCGTTTTCTCATGCTGTATTAACTTTTACACAAAGATTTTCTAAATTAAATTCGAATTAGTCAAGTTGCACTGCTTTTCATTATTTTACATTGCTTTTTGTTGCATTAATTATTTGTTTATTTAACATGATTTGTTTTAATAGATCTAAAAAAATTTTGCAAATTTATGCATATATATTACCAGCGGATGTTTGCGATTTTTCAATTTCTCGGATGAGGAATAAAAGAACTTTTTTCCGTTCGAATGCCGTGTATATAATAGTAATAAACGGAAATTCAAAATGAGTTGAATTTCGAAGCAGTGTTTTTTTTAACATCGAGATTAGGGATATAAAGAATAATGATTTGGCCAAATACCTACTCTGTAAAAACATTTCACTTTTGATTCTAAATAAAATAATTCTCAAATTTTAAATGTAAAAAATTAAAGATCAATAAAATTGATATTTTTATTGTTTGCATATTTAAAAAAAATTAACACCTTGATGTGTTTTTTTCATAATATTTATTTATAAATACCTGAATTACAATAATTATTTCAGTAATAAGAAATGACCAAAGGAGGGATCTTTCAAACTATGATTTTTTTTATTGTCCACATCTATGAATAAATGTTAGTGGCATGATATGTTAAGCGCCCAATGATTGATTATTATTCGTATTATTTAAATATTATATGTATGTATATTATTTATGTATCAGAATGTATTATTTATGATTAATTGAATTTAATGATGGTAAGAAATAAAATTCAGTTTAAAGTAATTATAGTGATAATGAAATAATTTATATTAATAAAATTGTACTGCATTGTTGATATGTTCTTTTGATTATATTGGAGAAATCAGGCTATATGTCGATTCCGAAAGTCTTAAGGTGAGGGCGCTTCTAAATAGAACTTTGCTCTGCGACTGTTCTTATACTAGGGTCATGCACTGGAATCTCTCTTGCGGCTTCGTTAATATCTATTATCCATTTTGTTCAAATATTTTTTATTAGTTCTATATTTTAAATAAATCCCAAATGGTTTTGAGTTTCAGATCTTTACGAATAACTTTAGTTTCTGAGGACATTTGTGATATCTTTCTTGTAGTGCTCAGTTTTTCTGATGGGTTGAACCCACACACATACATTGGGAAAGCACAGCTAATCAATGTTCGCAAAAGTGATTTATAGAGGACGAGTTTATTTTTCATCGAGAGTTAGGATTTCCTACCGAGGAGGGAATAAAATCGTGCCTTTGCTAAGCTAAATTTTGTCTTTATTTTTTCAATGTGACTTTTGAAGGCATGTCTTTTGCCTTTGTTTGAAACGTTAGATATTTCGTGTCCTCATCATTGAAAATGATATTATGCATCACAGCAGGAACATGTATGTATATTAGGCACTATAAAAATATTTGTCTTTTAAGTCTGCAAAGTTCATCATGAGAGTCGGCATTTTTTGGATCTCACACCCCCCCAGATGTGAGACGCTCGCCACGTCCCTGCACGTATTAATATATAGATATTTCTTAACGCATGATAAATTCACATTATCTTCTTTCTTTTCAGATTCAACAGATTTTCTATAGAAGAAATTGAAGAAATAATCTCCATTATAAAATACCAAGAAATTTTCTAAAAAATGGCATCGTCTGTTAAGGATTTTAGGATTGTAACTCCCTTTACGCCGTCGCTATTCCTCATAGCTTTGGTAAATGTAGCATTTCCATTCTTCAAAGACTATGATCCTAAAACACTGGACATGGCCTTTACAGAAATCCAGCAGAATCTAATAAAAGAGGCAAGAAAGTCTCGAGGTAAACACTACAACGGAGCAAGGGCATATTTACTTTACATACCTGGACACCTGAGAAAGGAAGTGTTGGAGGCAGTTCACAGCACGGAATATGAAGTTATGGAGTGGCGAGTGCATCTTGGACGATTTTTCAATATAGATGATTCAGATATTCAGGAAAAGAGAAAATATATCATCTACTGGCGATCGGATGGGACGATTGACAGAATTAAAACGGCTCAACAACTAGTTATGAATGCAAGCATAAATATCAGAAAGATGTTTTTTATACCTGCATGTATTGCCTCGAAAAAAGCATACAAACTTTGTGGGCGGAAGTGGAAGCATCTGGGGAAACAAATAATAGATTTAAAATAGATGATAACACCATGGTACGTTTCTGGGTTAGATGGATGCGCGATGGATCTCGGGTTCCTTGGACGGAATCTGCTCGGGAGTACCTGGAACTTCCAAACATGTCACAAAACCGGCTACGGAATGTTCCGATACGATTTTCTTCCCTCTTTCCTTTGTTACAGCTGGGAGTTCTTATCGTCCATAAAATCACTTGATGACCTACCATTCGATCTCTACGCAGTACGCAATGACCAAGGAAGAGAAAGAGCAAATATTGAGTGAAATAGCCATTACAAGGGTGCTTCTTCTCTATTTGAATTGGCCACTCCAAAAACTGTTTCTTGAAACAGTCAAAACGATGTGGACTTTTTTAAAGGTCGATTCATATAATGCTTTTGTGCTGATCATCGTGTATTATATTGATAACAAGAAAGACTTTGATTATTACCACTGTTCCACCGCTTTTGGAACAAGAGCCCTAGTCACTTGAGAGAAGGGGCAAAACTATGTCCATTTTTGAGCAAGAGTATCGAGGCATTTTTTAATGAAACAAGAAGGAAAAGAAAATTCGATGATGGTGAACGAACAAATGGAAAAAAGTGGATAAGAAAAAATGGTAGACTGCAATCTACGCCATGATCGTCCTAGTTTATTTTACCCTAATAAAATAATTCATGATAAAAAATTATTTACTGTATCTTTAAGCGATTCCAAAGAAAAGGTTAGACTTTATCTTCCAGAACATAATATCTTTCAAGCGGCTAAAACCTCAAACTGCAATTTGTTAATAAGTCTTCAAATTTTGTTAAGGCAGTTCCTTTGACAGACTTTTTTCAGATACATTGAAAATATTTTATCTCGTGGTGTTTATTTTCTTGCACTCGCTGGCATAAAAATAAAGGTTACAGAGATTTTTTTATGAACATTTTCATTTTTATACCTTATCTTCCAGAAAGACTAGATGATGCTAATAAGTATGATTGGAATAATTTTTAAATCTTTTAGTATTGTTCGATATATTGCAATAAAGTAGATTTACACACACAACTGCATGCAATTGCGTAATTCGGACGACATCCATTTCTGTATATTAAAATCTAATTCATTACGAAAATTCCTTGATGTTGCTGAAAATCTAAAGGCAGATAAAGAAAATTAAATAAATAAACGACAGAACACATTCCACGAATGCTCAGCCTATGCATGGAATACATTTTTCCGAGAATTGTGGGACACATTTCAAAAATTAATAAAAAAAAACTTAATAATGTTACAACTACGGTTTTTTTTAAAATGAGAGAGCATTTTTTTTTCCAGATAGGTAACGCGGCGTTACGGCATTCTAAATTTGCTACAGCCAGGAATTTCCATTCGCAATGGCTACCGATCGGCAGAGGCCGATGAGCGTTTTCTGGTTTCCTTTTCCTGTTTTTCTTGAATATCTCAAAAAATATTCAGTTTTTAAAGTACATATGAATTAACAAATTAAAGAGAGTAAAATTCTCTACAAATACATGCTTTTATTTTTCTTCTAGCTTTAATATTTTCGTAGATAATGACTTTCAAAAATAGGAGATTTTCAATAATTTACAGCCACCTAGACCACGGTAACGGGGCGTTTCTTATCTAAAAAAAAGAAACCTTTTTAAATGTGCTCTCATTTAAAAAAAAAAAAAAAACGTAGTTGTAACATTGTTTTAATTTTATTTTTGAAATGTGTCCTACAATTCTTGGGCATCCTGTATATCGAATAATCCTTAGTTTATGTTAAGAATCATAGTGAATCCTGCAGATTGTAGGGTTTAAAATCATTTTTTATAGTCTGCACGTATGTATTTACAGTAAAAGCTTAACTAACCGGCATGCTCGGGAAACGCCGATTTCCGGATACCTAAAAAGTCCGGATAATTGAGTGTGACGGGAAAAATGGAGGAAGGGGGGGGGGATTGTGGTATTTTTTTTATAGATTTTTTCGGCCAAATAAATTGCTTTTGTCGTTTTGAAATGCGCATTAGATATAATTTTAAGAACACTTCTGAATCTTCCTTAACATTCTATTTACAAAACATAATATGAAGATTTTAATTTAGCATTGATGATTTAAAAAAAAAAGTATGATCTGTAGCCGAATTTTTACCGTAAATATATAGATTGTAAAAATATAAACATATAAAAATAGCCGACGAAACTGAAAAATATTCTACTCAGCAAGCATAATTAATCTGTTTTAAGTGGTCATAAACAAATCCCAGATTGAATATCAAAACTAATTATCTTTTAAAAAATCGCAAGGGTTATTGCGCAATACGCGCGCCTCCAATTCTCCCGCACGTGATATTACGTAATCGGAATCAACATCTGCCGGTATTCGGAGAGTAAATAAATAAAGGAAAAGAAAGGGAGTTACCAATCTGGAGTAACACCACATCAGCTTTTTTTTACCGATTCTGTCCCTTTACCATTTTTTTTTTTGTGTGTGTGGGTTATCGATTTCGTTTTTAGGTCTCGTTTTTCGGCGAAAGGTTAGGACCTTTTTTCTTTGGTTCTCACTTTTTGCTTTTGAGCCCCGCCCCCCCCCCCATAAAACAAGTCTGTATATTGCCTTTTTTCCTTCTACGCCCCTCCGTGCGGAGCGGACGTTGCATTCCAGAAATGAATTGTCAGCGTGAATGGAACGGCGTGGATGTAAAATTTTTAGAAAAACTCATTTTCTAATTTTTCTGGTTAGTTGAGCTTTCTGGATACTTGAATGCCGGATAATCGAGAATTTACTGTATATCATAACAGGTTACTTTGGATATTAAGATATTTAATTTCTTTAACAATGAAATAGTTGAAACATCAACAGTTAAAATATCCATACAATGAAATAGTTTGAGCATTAATAATTAAAATATCCAGACAATGAAATAATTACACATACAATTGAATGTATGTTGTCTTTTAAATCTAGATATTTTTTTATTTTACAAATAACATATATAACATCAATTAGGTAATGTTGGATTATGTCCACTCATCTAATGATTTTATGACCAAAACCAATTGTTTTATTCAAATCAAGAAGGACTTTTACTCGTACTATATTATTCTATATAATTTATATTTTCTGACAAATGTGTGCTCTGTTTCTGATTACTGATAAAATGCAATTCTTTTGCATGTAATTAATAAATCCTATGAATGCAGATGAATGTGAAACAGCAAGAGAACATAATTCCAATATGTGAGGTTTATGCTGAAATTACATTTTGAATTTTTTTTTATTGCTATTAATTTTTTCAATATTTATGTTGACATTTTTAAAATTTTTGATGTTGTAATTTAAAATCCTAAAACGACATAAAAAGAAACTTTGAAGGGAATACTTAAATTGAAGTTCAGTTTATTAATAGTGCATTTTAAGCAACATATTTCTTAAAGTGTTGTATAATCAAGATATTGGAATTATTTTATTACTTTTATTTATTACAGTCAAACGTCGCAAATCCGGACCTTTTTCATTCCGTAACTCCCCCCCCCAAAAAAAAATATGTATATATATATATATATCCTAACTTTTATCTACCAAATCGGCGTCCAGAGTCAGCAGAAACCGGTCGTAACCATCTGGGGAGGGAAGGGATTTAACCACATGTACAACGATGTACGACGAAGGTATTGCTGGGGGGGGGGGGGATCCTAATGTTAGAATCTCAAAAGAAAAGCTGAAATTTTTGAAGTACTTGAGTACATCAAGTCAATAGAACAAGAAATTGCCGAAGATGACGCCTTTGAAGTACTGCATTGCGATGATAAAGCCCCGACAGAGTGTCAGTTCACCGATGCCGAAATATGCAGTATGGTGTTGATGAACTCTCAAACTCCAGTATCCGATAGTGAGAAGAGCG
This sequence comes from Araneus ventricosus, assembly GCA_013235015.1. NCBI lineage: Eukaryota > Metazoa > Arthropoda > Arachnida > Araneae > Araneidae > Araneus > Araneus ventricosus. Next base: position 947,534 of record BGPR01000214.1, on the reverse strand, counting down.
AAGAAGAAACACAAGTGGAAGATAAAATACCAATTTACAGTTTAGTGGAAATGTTGAACACCGCAATAAAAGGACTTGAGCAAAGGGACTTTATTTCGGAGTCGGACATAATGGCGATACATAAAATAAAAGAGAAGTTACTTAATCAAAAACCGAAACTAATGAAGCAACTCACTTTAAATTAAATGTTTTGTAAAAATGTTAAAATTAATAAGAAATAATATTAATTATGTTTATAAATCAAAGAAAACAAGTAATAAATAAGTTTTTTTAAAAATTTAAATTGAATTTTGTGTTTCATGATGTTAAATTCACTTCTTAATATTGAAATGATCTAAGGTCCGGAATTATCCCAAATCCGGAATTGCCGAAGTCCCGACGATTCCGGATTTGCAATGTTTGACTGCAATATTAAAAGTTTCTTTTATAGTCATCTTGGTTCAACACATACAAATTATTTACAAGCATAATATTCTAATATCTGGATTCAGGATAGATAGATATCAGTACTAGATAGATGAAAAACACTATTTGCATATATAGTTTTACTAAAGGCAATAATCAATTATTCTTGCATTTTGAAGCATAAACATTGATCTTGAAAGCTAACCATTTCTCTAGCATTTAACCACCATATTGCAACTGTGTCTATTATGCATATTTTATACTTGAGATATGAAAATTTGTCTTTCATATCATTGGATTTTTGATAGATTCTTATAATTTGAATAAATAATTTTGCTAGAAATGTACATGGAATAAAAAAATATTTCAACAATTTGCATTTTTTTTTTTTTTTTTTTCTAATCTACTCTGGTCATAATTTTACTAAAACTCTCAGACAATGCATTGCGTTCATAAATTTAACTTTAAACGCTCTGTGAAATATATATATATATATTAAACAGAAAACCAGGGAATTCAATTAGGTAAATGTTTATTAACTATTTAAATACAATGTTTTATTCAACCAAAAAATCCAGAGAAAACTTTAACATTTTTGGATTCCACACAATTTTTTTTATCGAGTTAGAATGTATAGGAGTTTTAGTTTACTTTTGTGGATAACAGACAAAAACCTACAAGTATGATTACATACAAAAAAGCACTTTACAGGAATTCATTATTTAAAAATACACAATAATCTCTGGACTTTGCTTTTAAAAAAACATACTCGGCAAAATTTTTAAGTATTTATGAATGGGAATTTGTCCAACCAAAGTATACAGAACAGTATTTTATATAGAAAACAACAAGAAAGTAAAACTATAAGGCATATGATGCTACCAATGTTTTATTTTTACATTTTTTTATTTACATTTAGGTTAACAAATCAATAACAACAAAATCTAAAAATAATATACAAAATAGAAGATATATACAGTTAAAAAAAATAAGCATTTTCTCATGTTTGTTTCATAAGAAAAAACAAAAATGTTAGTTGAAAATCTGTCAGAAATTCAAATAAAATTATAACGATAAAGTTAAAATAGCAATTATGTTTGGATTATAAAATATTGCACAATTTTCTCAGATTTTTTTCCCAATAAAACCAATGTACTTTCAAGTGAAATACATTAACAATGTTTATGATAAAAATTTAATAGATACCATAAATACCCTTTTGTAATAACTAATCAAGGACTAAAATCATATATATAAACATTAGGGTTAAAAATGCAAAAGATTTAGAACTATATTAAAGTGTGCTTAAAAATTTTTTCTTATTGCTCAACTACTGCTACAGAAATTTTTTTAAGGATAAAAATTAGTCTACAGATAGTCAAATTAGTCATGTTTAGAATTCCTATCAGAAAAAAAAATAGTAGCTACAGTTAATAATTATAACGAATAATTCAGAAATCTAAAACTGGAAGTAAAAAATAAAATAAATAAAAACTGACTTCAATACAAAACTCGCAATTCCAAATCCAGTAATTTTACTGAAGTCAGCTTACTGAAATTCCCCAAACTGTAATTTTTTTGTTTTTTAATTATTTAACAGGACATTTATAATTTTTTCAAGGATCATGATGAAATAGATGGCTTATGCAATTCAGCAGCAGGGAAAAAAGAAGGGGTAGAACTACTTCAGTCTTATCATTTTACTATAGCCCATTTAAAGGTTACATGCTCATCAGTAATGGTAATTTTATATGCTTACAAAAGTTTTTGATAATATATATACATAAACAGATGTTAATAGATATGCAAATATTCATATAACATTTCAATTATTCAAAATTACATGATAAAAAAAATAATAGTCGCAACTATTATTTTTTTCATATCACTATTATTCATTACAGAATCAAGGTTTTTCAGAAATATGAATCTAAAATGAATACGAAATGCTTCATACACTCCTTCCATTTGGCACATTTATTTTTTTCACTCAGTCTTTTATAGTTCCTTTAAAATACTGAATAACCTGAGAATTTAATTTTGTTTTAAAACAAAGACATCGATAGAAAAGAAAATGCATGCAACTAACAAGATAAGTAGAGCCATAACTTGTTTTCCAAGATTTTGCTGTATTTTATAGTTCAGGTTCTATACTTTTATAATCTGAATACAAGTTAACTGCGTATTGCAGTCCTCAGATTTCTTCAGAACCTTGTACTATGAATTTGCCTAAATACGGCACAAAAGACAATGCATTAATTTTATGCTTGATTGAAAATATTCATAAGCTTGGTAAAAACAAAGTATTGTCCTACCGCCACGAGAAAAACCTCAGACATGCCAATGGCAGTCGTTATGGCAACGGGATATTCCACTGCATTTTGGGGGTGAAGGAGAGAGCTTTATTTCATTTAGCACAGATAGAACTGGCAGAAGTCTCATTTCATTTTGTACTTTTGTCGAAAACGAATTCCTTACCTAACGAAGTGCGCTTATTTTGCTAAATGTTGTGGTTGATTTTATACCAGTTTCCCTCCTTTCTTTGATTTATTTTCTTGAGGCAATTCTGTTCAGGGTTTTTCTCGTGGCAGTACGACAGTACCCTCTTTTCAGGTCAAAATAAGTAGGAGAATAAGTGTGTACAAAAAGCGTAACTGCTGAAAGAGACCATCAGTAAAATCAGTTCTGTAAAGCTTAGATGTTATTTATAAGGAAAGTGGGGAAGCATTTCTTTAACTGCCCTTCCAACTGAAGGTACATTTCCATATGCATAAAAAAAATTCCAATAATTCAAGTACTTTTCTATTTTTTTTCTTTTTAAAATTAACTATCATATTATATTTTAATACTTTCACAATTAATAAGTCTTTTCTACTTTTAAAAATCAGGTTATAAAACTCTTATCTATTTTTGAAACTGAACAAATATCTAATTGCCAAATTTCATTCAATCAAACCATAATTTGAAATTACATAAGAAAAAGCATTAACTTAAATAAAGTACCTTCATAAGAGGCACGTAAAATCAACCAACACAATTTATTTCATGATTTGAAAAAAAGAATTTTCTGAAAGCATGTAAAGAATGCGTACAAATATTTTTTCATCAACTGATAATCTCAGGGGGAAAGTTCTGAACAGAAGAAAACATTATTTAACTAAAAGAAAGTTTGTGATAAAATCAGTTTGGAATGGAAATAGGCTGCAAAAGAAAGAGTGGCAAAGGATTGTTTTTATTTTAAATATATGTCGGTATTAATTTTAAATGCAGAGCAATTACCAAAAAAAACGTAAAGCACATTTACTTTCGCATCAATTAAGAGGCCTAGTGGTAAGGTCTTGGATTTGGAGACAGAGGGTTCCAGGTTCGAAACCCGATTCCACTGAAGATCCGTCGTGTATTGGGTCCATTAAATCATACGTAGGGGGACAAACATCCCCCTGCTGGTGAGGTGTGGAAGTTTGGAGAGGGGGCACCTGCTCGGGTGCCATCCTCATCATCTGACCGAGGTCCATCACCAAATACCCCTTGTGTTACTTCAAAACAGGACGTTAATATAACTAAACTAAAACTCAGAAAGTATTTTAAAAATAGCTACTGATTTTTGAGCAAATTAAACAGGCAATAAAATAAAGTAATAACTAACTAAAATAAAGCAAGTAAATAGCAATAATTACCTAAAGTAAACAAAAACAGGACTTTTTCCTCTTGTAACCCCTTTTTGGGTGGAAAATGGGAAAAACTTTCGTTGCCACGATTCTGTCAAAAACGTTTATATCATCCTCAAATTTGATTAAATAAATATGAAGATCAGGTATAAATTAATGATAGCAGAGAAGAAATTTAATGAAAAAAAGCTATTAGCAAATTCTAATCACATCTTTTTATTAAGAATTTTTACTTAACTACTTTTTTGCTTACAAATGCTGAAGAATCAGAAAGAAGAGACACTTATGAGTTTTCAAGACCCTTATACTTTTATAAAAAATTCCAACTACAACATAAAAACCCCCGAAATAGAATATTCCATCTATAATATTTATGATGATATTTTTTCAAATACAACACCAAATAATAAAATGATGACTTTCTTTGAATATGACTTGAAAGAACACATCTATGCAAATGTGAAATGAAGTAGAGAAATTCATGGATGCTGCACTAATAATGAAGAAAATTTAAAAAATGACAAATTGGAAAATACGATGAATGAAATCAAAATGAGATCCAAATAATATGGATTTATCACTAACAAACATCCATAACCACAAGCAGAAACACAACATCCAATGTCCGCACACATGAACTTCACCGACAACAATTAGAAAACAGATGCAATCACATGTACTTAGCATACTTTATAACATTCAAAGAGCAGGGTGTCAGCATCAATTTTGATTCACAAAATCACATTAACAATATTTTCACATCTGTTCTTCTCATACTTATTTAAAGAATCAACTATAAACAAGTTATTATTATCCTTGAAAAACTTTGAAGGGAATTTCATTATTGGATGGAAGACACCAATACCCTTGTCATCCGAAAGTTTGCACAGAGAAACTTAGCACCAACAAAACACATCAACATGACAACAAAGCAGCTTTAAGTATGTAAATAGTACTGGATTATCTCAACACAAACCGCATATGAAACAAATCACAACATTCAACTTCATGTAAAAGCAGCACCATAATGATCACTCAAGTAATATTCAGATGAAGAAACATTAAATCGATCAGTGGTGTATAGTGACTCAGGTTGTATGAGAGAGAAAATTTTACATAATTGAACATTATAGCAGAATGCAAAGACAACCTTTCTTTGCTATAAGATATAATTTTAAAAACATTTGTTCTTCAAAGGAAAATTTATTTTCCATTAAACAGAACACAATTAAAATTATATGTTTTAATCAAAGTAAAAATAACAAACTATTTTTAAAAATTGTATCATTCTGAATACAGTTTTTGTAAAATATGAAATTACAGCATGATTTTTTGTAACTAACAATGGAAAACTTTTTAAGTAGTAAGTCATCCTCAAAAGCATGAATGACAAAAAATAAGGAATTATGCACAATGACATAAATTTATTCACGAACATAATGGAAAATAAAGGTATAAAAGTATCATTATTTCAGAATGAATTATTTGAAAATTAATTCTTTCATTGAAAGTCAAATAAAGTATTAAAAATGTCACTGAAAATATTGATTTAAATATTATCAGTTTGAACACATTAGATTCATAATGTCATACAAACATTATTAGTTTTGGTTACGCATATAAAATTCCAGAATATCACATCAAACATATATGAATCAGTACAGGATATATGTATTTTATTTCAATAATTTTTAGCAGTTTATTTCATTTTTTGGGGGTCAATTATCTCATCAGAACAAATTTCAAATCAAATTTCCTCTTTTCCTTCAAAAGAGATAGCATATTTTTAAAGGCATAATAATTCATGTTATAAATATGCAATACAAGGTGATAAAATGAATCTTAGACAAACTATAAGGATGCCAAGCACACACAACAAACCTGTTTAGCACAGGATTATATGACACCACAAAAGTGACTCGAATTGCCAAAGGATCTGCTTGCCAGCAATTGAGATAAAAAAACAAAAACAAAATAAGATTACAGTGGAGCCTTGGGAATCCGAACTAATTGGGGCTGTTTGGTTTCTGGGAAATTTGGATTATCCAGAAAATTCGGCAAAATACACGATACACCAAATACCAAAGAGTATTGACTACAGAGACTCTGTGAAAGAGTACAGAGAGAGCTAGCTGCAATTCATATCCTCAAGCAAGTTTAGCTCCTTATGTCAAAAGAAGATAGCTGATTTTGTTTCTACTAATTAAGATTCTGCATTTGTTCTTAAGTACCAATTGAAATGTTTTTTTTTAAATTAGGAATAAACATTAGCTTTGTTTTTGATTTGTGATTGTTATTTTTCTTCATTTTTTCAGAAAATTTTTTAAAAAGATGTTCAGATTATCTGAAATTTCAGATTCCTGAGGATCTACTGTATTTAAAAAATAATTTTCAAGATGCAGAATGTAGTCTTGAGATCCTCATAACACACGATGCTAAACATGTTACAGCAACACATGTATATGAGAATTTTGAATTTTTTTGTTCTCATCACTTGATGTATTACTGTTGTTAGACATGTATAGCTGCAACTTGCAAGAATAGCTACAATAATACTACAGTACAAAATTATAATTGCTAATTGTTGTGTGTAATAAACCTGTGCTGAACTCTATTTAAATTTATATCTTTATGCATTTGTAGAAAAGCCTTATAGTGATTATATATATGGTGTTTCTATCAAGGTAGGATTACTTGTGCATGCTTGACAAAATCACTATATTCCTAAAATTTGTCAATAGCTTTTGGATCACCCTGTATTCTCAACAGACACACAACACACTCCACTGACATTTTCATTTAGTGCAAAGAGATTATAACAAAATGTTTGATAAAATTTCAGATTCTTATTCACATACTAATGTTGAATAATAATAAAAATAAATAAATAATCACTCAGTGATCACATGAACTCTCACAAAAAGAATTTACATTAAGAAAAATAAATAATTATTAAATGTTAACAGTTTTAGTAATGCTGAGCCAGAAACAAAATTATTTATGCTTAAAAAGTCTTGGGCAGAAGTAATAATGAAATCTGACACTAATCTCAAGCATATTATACTCATGTGCTCAGGACAAAAAAAAATTATAAATTACCAACAATATAAAAATTAATTGTAAAATTTGTCTTCATTCAATAAAATTTGAATATACCTCAGTTGTATAATTTTTCTATTGTCCTATTAAACCTTAAGTTTGCAAGTTGCATGATATCAGAGGCAAGTTCTTCAATTTTAGTAAAACGAACTTTATTGAAGCTAAAGATGTCAAACATGAAGCCCATCACTTCCTCCTGCAAAAAAAAGCACCAATCAATTGTATGAAGAGTGTTATTATAATTATAATATAGCTTGCAAGTTCCAAAATTTTAAAAAAAAAAACTTCTCCACACACACATCTGGTCACATCTGGTAACAATTTTTACATTTCATCACAATAATTTCACTTAGTGTTTAAAATTCAAACCAAAGCAAAATGTCATCCTCTGGCACAATTTTTTTCCATGAAAACATTACTCAAAAGAAATTTCATGGTTTTCTTCTAATGTCATAAAAATAAAGTTGCTATATCAGAGAATTTTTCATTAGCCTTAGAGATACAATTTAAGCATCTCAAATGTTGTTATGGGCTGATTTTAATATCTACATTATATACATATAGTGCTATTGTCCAAAATTTAAAATGATAAATAATATTTGACTAATTAAAAAAACATTGATAGATCATTTACAGTTGATTTCAAAGGTTTTTCTTGTTCAAAACAAATCTAAGAAGCATATAATCTGCTTATTGTAATAGTGAGTTTACAACAGTCTTGTTATCTGGTAGTAAATTATCCAACATTCCATTTTAATTGTCAGTTCTGAATTAACTGAAAGCTACAAATCAAAATATTTATTCTTTAGTTTCTGCTATCATTAATTGAGGCAATTGTTAGATGGGTGTTTGTCTCGCTATTTAAAGGTTGTAAAACTCAGGCAGACACACAAGACCTGAGCTGCTGTATAGTGAGAGTTGTTACGAGTTCCAAAATGATTAGACCACTATGACAGTGAAAGTTTTTGTTATTCTTTCCTTTTTATGTTTTCACCAGTTTCAGATTCATCCGCATTTTTCTGCACAAATGTTTAAAATTCCTGGATGTATGGATGTCTTAATGAAGAAATATCATAAATATATGAAATGTGATAAATGATGTGAAGTGACAGATGGTGAAATAGCCCAATGAGTCCTTTTGTTTATCACAGTAAATAGTGTGAAATGAGTTTGAAAAACAACAAAGTGAAATCAGAGATATTATAATGACTCAAAAGGATGGACTAAATACTATTGAAATAACCTAATCAGCTTGGAAAGCACTAAATAGCAAGAGAAAGTTTGAAAGTAGAGAGATTTTAATGGCATGACATCTATTATGAGGTGGCATGATATAGCAGATAGAAAACAGCAATCCACTTTATTATCAGAATATATATTTCCCTTTTCAGAAAACTCAATGATTTTGTCGTTAATAGATTTATTCAAATGCTGCTTGACTTTCTAAAAAAAGAAGATAAGTCTAGATGAATAGTTTGCTGGTTCTTTCACTTTTCTTTCGTTCTTGAAATATTATGTTTAATGCGGGAAGGGTATTTTGCATGAAAAGTATTCTCTTTGATCTAACATTTTCATTTATCAATCATAAGCAATCCTCATTCATGCTGGATAACTGAAACTCTCCAATAATTTCTATAAGTATAGGGAATTCAATTTAATACAGGGATAAGTTTTGTTTCATCATTTGATAGGGAAAACTTTGCTGCATCATACTATTGATGCTGAGCAATAAATAATGTCAAACTTTGAAGCCTCTTGGAAGCTCATTATCATATTGAAAGTGATATACAAAAACTAGCAAACTTTTTAAACTGCAATTTGAAATTTTCTGAAATGAAATTTCTAAGAGTTTTAAATATATTTTATGTTCTCTTCCACTTCGCCTTTTAAAACAGAAGGATAAACATAATATTAAACCTAAATAAAAAATAATAGGCGACTTGAATTTTTTTAAAAAGACCCAAACTGTTCTAGAAAATATTCTAAGTTTTCTTTCTTCATATATTTTTCTAAAAATAGAAGGCATTGTTTAATGGAATACATATTAGACAGCTGCATCATGAAAAACAGAACCCTGCAAATATCAGGCCCTTATTGAAGAGAAGTTTTTACCTTTAACAATTATCTTATTAGGGATGTAATGAACAGTGATTTGGTCAAATAGCCAAATACTGAATATTCAGCCAAATTTCAGGCTGAATATCTACTTTTTAAAAATATTTCACTTCTGATTCTAAATAAAAATATATCTAATATTTAAAACGAAAAAATTAAAGATTAATAAAATTTATTTTTTATCAATAATCAAGTGTCAATATTTAAAAAAATATTGACACCTTGATGTGTTTTTGTAATATTTCATATACTTTAATTCCACAAATACGAAATCCCTTTCATTTCGAGATTGCTTCAGAGGAATAAAAGAGTCATTATTGCAGAACATAACAATGAAAAATACTGAAGAAAATTCAGTGGATAAACTAAAATTATTAGAGGTAAATTCCTATTTTGATAAAGAACTTCCAATAGCGTGGATGAAGTGCCTACTTAATTGGTGGGGAAAAAAAAGAAAACTTCAAAGACTTGCAAATTTAGCTAGAAAATATCTTTTACTCCTGAAATTACAGTATATAGTGAGGTTTATTTTCTGAAAACCAAATGGAGCAGACTTCCTCCTGAAAATGCTAAAAAATTGTTTTTGCATCATAATTTCAGGTTTTACAATGATAAATGATATGTAACATTATTAAATATGCTTATGTATCTACTATGCAACTTAAAATTAAGTAATTATTAGAAGAATTTTTGATAATAAATGTACTGAAATGTAATTCTGCAATATTCTTTATTAAATATATTTAAAATCACATTAAAAAAATTATTATCCTAAATTTTATTCGGCCAAATACTTGTCGAATATTCGTTACATCCCTATATCTTATTACCAAATTTAAATTAGTAAAAAAATAGAGAATATTTTCATACTACAGTAGAAAATCACATAAAAATTTATTTTTAGGATTTTAAATTTGCATTGAATGATTGAAACATCCACTAGTTTGTGTTATAGATTTTATTATTATTATTATTATCAAAGCTGCTATTTTAAAAGATTATGTGAAGAAATGTGAGAATAGAAATAAATATAATTAGTCAATATCATTGCAAACAGAAATACTATTAAGTCCTATAGGAGCAACTAAATAATTTATAAAAACAGTATGAGACATCTATATTTATGAGATATAGTTTAAATTAAAAAGAATTAAGGATCTACATGATTTAACCCTTCGCGGAGCAGTGGTTCACTACATGGCACACTTAACTTTACTCGCTTCTTAAACTGTTAAATTCAACTATAAATGGAAAATAATAGGTTTATGATTCACTTTTAACTTTCTTTTTTATTAGACAGCAGCACGAATCAAGCATATCCATAATTTTCAGCTATGGCACCTTATTTAAAAGCCTATTTTTTCAAGGAATTTTGTATAAATTTTTTTCTGGTACAAAAAAATTGCTTGAAAAAAATTTCTATATTTTTTTGTTGGTTGCATCTTAAACTATTTGTTCTATATATTTTTTAATTTTTGGAAGAGAAAGCATACGTATAATCGTCGAATAAAATTAAGTGGTCCATGAGCTGCACGAATGTGCCAATAAAGCTATCACGTTACGTGGAAGAATGTTATGACGAAAACAGAACATCTGTGTCTTTATTATCTGTGTTTCTCTTTTTTTCAGGGAAAATGAACTCAGTTCAAGGAATATTGTGGGGGGAGGGTTAGAATTTTTTGAAATGATTGATCCATTTACTCTTGGTCTCTGGAGTTTTGTGGGTTTTTTATCATTAGCTCCGGTCATCTTTACTTAGAGCACAATTTTTTTTGCTCTCAATTGATGATTTTTTTTCCTTACATATATTTATAGAGCTGTAAATATTTATCTCATTTACTCATCATACATAACCAAGATTTTTTTGGGGGGGTGTAGAGTAGCAGGCCTCCCTGTGGTGAACCCTGGATCATGCTTAATCTTCTACACAGGTGTAAAGAGGTGTTTTTTCATTCATATGCAAAAGATTTTACTCATTTTCGCGCTTCA
>BGPR01000214.1:846374-936233 GCA_013235015.1 Araneus ventricosus | reverse complement strand
TTATTCTAATTCCCCCCCCCCCGAAAAAAAGAAAAAAATCTTATGTATGATGAGTAAATGAGATAAATATTTACAGCTCTATAAAATATGTAAGGAAAAAGATCATCTGAGATAGATGCAAAAAAAATTGTGCTCTAAGTAAAGATGACCGAGAGCTGAATGATAAACCAAAAACTCCAGAGACCAAGAGTAATGGTCAATCATTTCAAAAAATTCTACCTCCCACATATTCCTTGAACTGAGTTCATTTTCCTGAAAAAGAGAAACACAAGATAATAGAAGACAGATGTTCTTTTTCACATAACATTCTTCCACGAACGGATAGCTTATATTCAGGCAGCCCATGGACCACTGAATTTTATCTGACGATTTATATGTATCTTCCAAAAATTTAAAAAATATATAGAACAAATAGTTTAAGATGCAACCAACAAAATAATATAGAAATTTTCAAGCAATTTTTTTTTACAGAAAAAAATTTTTACAAAATTCCTTGAAAAAAAATTTTAAATAAGGTGCCATAGAGAAAATTATGGATCTGCTTGATCTCAGGCTGGTCATAAAAAAAGAAAGTAAAAAGTGAATCATACAAACCATTATTTTCCATTTATAGTTGAATTTACAGTTTAAGTTTAAGTAAAGTATGTGCCATGTCAGTGAAACCACTTCACAAGGTTAAATCATGTAGATCCACTTTTTAATTTAAACTATACTCATAATAAGATGTCTCATACTGTTTTATAAATTATTTAGTTGTCCTATAGACTTAATAGTTTTCTGTTTGGTACAATGATATTGACTAATATATTTATTTCTATTCCTCACATTTCTTCCACATAATCTTTAAATACAGTTGATAATAATAATAAAAAATCTATAAACAAATAGGTGGATGTTTCAATCATTCAATGCAAATTTAAAACTCTAAAATAAATTTTATGATTTTCTATCTGTCAGTATGAAAATATTCCTCTATTTTTTTTTTACTAATTTAAATTTGAATAAGATATAGGGATAACGAATATCTCGAACAAATTTTACTAAGCAAAAATTTAGATAATTTTTTTAAATGGATTTTAACAATTATTAATAAAGAATATGAGAATTACATTTCAGTATATTTATTATAAAATCCTCTCTAATAATTACTTAATTTTGGCTGTATAGTGATATACAAGTTATCTTAATAAGTTACATATCATTTATTTATCATTGTAAAACCTGAAATTGATTTCAAAAATTTTAGCTTTCAGGAGAAGTCTGCTCCATTTGGTTTCAGAACCCACTATATAATTGTATTCAGAGTCAAAGATACTTATTCTCTAATTGACAAGTCTTGGTGAATTTTCCTTTTCCCCACCAATAGTAGGCACTCATCCAGCCATTGGAGTCTCTTTTATCCAAAATAGGAATTTACCCTAATAATTTTAGTATCTGAATTTTCTTTATATTTTCTTGGTTATGTTCTGCAATAATGACTCTTTATTCCTCTGAGCAATCTCGAAAATGAAGAGGGATTTCATTAGTGGAATTAAAGATATGAAATATTAAAAAACACATCAATGTCAATATTTTTAAATATTGACATTCTGATTATTGATAAAAAATAAATTTTATTAATTCTTAATTTTTCGTTTTAAATATTAGATATATTTTTATTTTGAATCGGAAGTGAAATATTTAAAAGTAGATATAGCTGAATTACTGCAATATCACTATTTGACCAAATCACTGTTCATTACATCCTAATAAATAAATTGTTAAAGGTAAAACTTCTCTTCAATAAGGGCCTGATTTGCAGGGTTCTGTTTTCATGATTAGCTCTCAATATGTTTCCATTAAACAATGCCTTCATATTTTAGAAAAATATACGAAGAAAGAAAACTTGAATATTTTTGAACAGTTTGGCTCTTTTAAAAAAATCAAGTCGACCATTTTTTATTTAGGTTTAATATTATCCTCTGTCTTAAAGGAAGTGGAACAGAACAAAAATATTTAAAACTCTAGAAATCTCATTCAGAAAATTTCAAATTGCAGTTTAAAAAAGTTTGTTGTTTTGTATATCACTTCTCAATATGATAATGAGCTTCCAAAGGCTTCAAAGTTTGATATTATTTATTGCTCAAGCATCAATATATGATGCAGCAAAGTTTTCCCTATCAAATGATGAAAAAAACTTATCCCTGTATTAAATTGAATCTCCATACTTATATAGAAATTATTGAGAGTTTCAGTTATCCGCATGAATGAGGATTGCTTTGATTGATAAAATGAAAATATAGAGTAAGAGACATATTTCATGCAAAATACCCTTCAAGATTAAACATAATATCAAGAACGAAAGAAAAGTGAAAAGAACCAGCAAACCATTCATCTAGCTTATCTTCTTTTTAGAAAGTCAAGCAGCATTTGAATAACCATTAACACAAAAAATTGAGTTTTCTGAAAAGGGAAATATATGATTCTGATAATAAAGGATTGTGTTTTCTATCTGCTATATCATGCCACCCTCATAATAGATGTCATGCCATTAAAAATCTCTTACTTTAAACTTTCTTGCTATTTAGTGCTTTCCAAGCTATTGGTATTTCAAAGTATTTGTCCATCCTTTTGAGTCATATAATATCTCGATTTTACCCTTGTTGCTTTTTCAAACTCATTTCACACTATTTACTGATAAACAAAAGGACTCATTGGGCTATTTCCATCTGTCACTTCACATCATTTACATTCTCATATATATTTATAATATTTCTTCATTAACGACATCCATACATCCAGGAATTTTAAACATTTGTGCAGAAAAAGTGATGAATCTGAAACTGGTGAAAACATAAAGGAAAGAATAACAAAAACTTTCTACACCATAGTGGTCTAATCATTTTGGAACTCGTGAATAACCTCTACTTATACAGCAGCTCAGGTCTTGTGTGTCTGCCTGGTTTTACAACCTTTAAATAGCACAAACACCCATCAACAATTGCTCATAATGATAGCAGAAACTAAAGAATAAATATTTTGATTTGTAGCTTAGTTAATTCAGAACTGACAATTAAAATGGAATGTTGGATAATTTACTACAGATAACAAGACGTGTTGTAAACTCACTCCACATTTCAATAAGCAGATTATATGTTCTTTAGATTTGTTTTGAACAAAAAACCTTTGAAATCAACTGTAAATGATCTAATGTTTTTTAATTAGTCAAATTATTTATCATTTAAATTTTGGAAATAGCACTATATGTATTAATGTAGATATTAAATCAGCGTATAAATAACATTTGAGATGCTTAAATTGTATCTCTAAGCCAATGAAAAATCTCTCTCGATATAGTAAATCCTTTATTTTTTATGACATTAGAAGAAAACCATGAAATTTCTTTTGAGTAACTGTTTTCATGGAAAAAATTGTGCCAGAGGATGACATTTTGCTTTGGTTTGAATTCTTAAACACTAAGTGAAATTAGTGATGAAATAAAATTGTTACTAGATGTGACATTGGGTTTGGAGAAGTTTTTTTTTAATTTTAACCAGTTATATTATAAATTATAATAAACCTTCTCATACAATTGATTGGTTTTTTTTGCAGGAGGAAGATGGCCATGTTTGACATCTAGCTTCAATAAAGTTCGTTTTACTAAAATCGAAGAACTTGCCTCTGATATCATGCACCTTGCAAACTTAAGGTTTATAGGACAATAGAAAAATTATACAACTGAGGTATATTCAAATTCTTATTGAATGAAGACAAATTTTACAATTATTTTATATTTTGGTAATTTATATAATTTTTTTTTGTCCTATGCACATGAGTATAATATCTTGAGATTAGTGTCAGATTTCATTATTACTCTGCCCAAGACTTTAAGCATAAATAATTTTGTTTCTGGTCGAAGCATTACTAAAAAGCTAACATTTAAAATTATTTATTTTTCTTATCAAATTCTTTTTGTGAGAGTTCATTGGATACTGAGTGATATTTATTTATTTTTATTATTCAACATTAGTATGTGAATAAGAATCTGAAATTTTATCAAACATTTTGTTAAATCTCTTTGCACTAAAATGAAAATGTAGTGGAGGTGTTGTGTCTGTTGAGAATACAGGAAGATCCAAAAGCCATTGACAGTTTTAGAATATTGGATTCTTGTCAAGCATGCAATAGTAATCCTCCACCTTGATAGAAAACATCATATATATAATCACTATAAGGCTTTTCTCAAAGCATAAAGAATAAATTTAAATAGAGTTCAGACAGGTTTATTACACAACAATTAGCAATTATAATTTTGTACTGAGTATTATTGTAGCTATTCTTGCAAGTTGCAGCTATACATGTCTAACAACAGTAATACACAAGTGAGAACAAAAAAATTCAAAATTCTCAATACATGTGTAAGCTGTAACATGTTTAGCATCGGTTATGAGGACTCAAGACTACATCTCTGCATCTTGAAAATTATTTTAAAAAACAGTAGATCCCTCAGAATCTGAAATTTGTAGATAATCGAACATTTTAAGTTTCGAAAAAATTTTGATTAAAAAATGAAAGAAAAAACAATCACAAATAAAAAAACAAAGCTTAATGTTTATCCATTAAAAAAAAAATTTAATCATACCTAAGAACAAATAGAATCTACTAGGAAAACAAATCAGCTATCTTCTTTTGACATAAAGAGTAAACTTTGGGATATGACAGCTTGAGCCTCTCTTGTACCTTTCCGAGTCTCGTAGTCCAGAGTACCCTTTGGTATTTGGTATCAGTATTTTGCGAATTTTCTGGATAATCCAAACTCCCAGAAACCAAAACAGCCCCAATTAGTTTTGACCTCAAGCACAATCTTATTTTTTTTTTTTTTTTATCTCACATTGCTGGCAAGCAGATCCTTTGAGCAATTCATACTTTGTGGTGTCATAATCCTGTCTAAACAGGTTTGTTGTGTGTTGCTATCCTTTAGTTTATCTAAGATTCTTTTATCACCTTATTCATATTTATAACATGAATTTATGCCTTTAAAAATATGCTATCTCTTTAGAAAGAAAATTTGATTTGAAATTTATTCTATGAGATAATTGCAAAAAAAGAAATAAACTCTAAAAATTATTGAAATAAAATACATATCCAATCTGATTCATATATGCTTGATGTGATATTCTGAATTGTATATGCAAACAAAACTAATAATGTTTAGACATTATGAATCTATATGTGTTCCAAACGATCTATTTAAATCAATATTGACATTTTTAATACTTTTATTTGACTTTCAATGAAAGAATTAATTTTCAAAATTCATTCTGAAATAATGATACTTATACCTTTATTTTCCATATGTTCAGGAATAATTTATGTCATTGCATAATTCCTTATTTTTTTGTCATTCATCTTTTGAGGATGACTTACTACTTAAAAGTTTTCCATTGTGTAGTTACAAAAAATCATGCTGTAATTTCTATTTTACAAAAATGTTCAGAATGAAATTTTTTTTTAATAAAAATATTTTATTTTCTTTATTAAAAAATATATTAATTAATGTAGCTTGCTGTTTAATGGAAAATAAATTTTCCTTTGAAAACAAATGTTTTTAAAATTATATCTTATAGCAAAGAAAGTTTCTTTGTGATTCTGCTATAATGTTCAATTATGCTTAAAATTTTCTCCTCATACAACCTGATCACTATACACACTGAGGATTTAATGTTTCTTCATCCGAATATTACTGAGTGATCATTATGGTGCTGCTTTACATGAAGTTGATGGGATTTGTTTCATATGCGGTTTGTGCTGAGATAATCCAGTACTATTTACATACTTAAAGCTGCTTTGTTGTCATGTTGATGTGTTTTGTTAAGGGTTTCTCTGTAAACTTCGATGACAAGGTGGTGTCTTCCATCCAATATGAAATTCCCTTCAAAGTTTTCTGCTGATAATAAGTACTTGTTTATAGTTGATTCTTAAATAAGTATGAGAAGAACAGATGTGAAAATATTGTTAATTGGATTTGAATCCAAAATTATGCCTGAACCCTGCTCGTTGAAGTATGCAAGTATACATGATTTGCATCTGTTTTTAATTGTTGGTGGTGAAGCTCATGTTGCGACATTGGATGTTGTGTTTCTGCTTGTGGTTATGGATGTTTGTAGTGATAAATCCATATTATTTGGATCTCATTTTGATTTTATCCATCAATTTTTTCCACTTGTCATTTTAAATTCTTTCTTCATTATTAGTGAGCATCCATGAATTTTCTACTCATTCACATTTGCATAGATGTTCTTTCAAGTCATATTCAAAGAAAGTCATATTTATTGATTTGGTTGTATTTGAAAAAAATCATCATAAATATTATAGATGGAATATCTATTTCGGGGTTTTATTGTAGTTGGAATTTTTTATAAAAGTATAAGAGGGTCTTGAAAACTCATAAGTGTCTCTTCTTTCTGATTCTTCAGCATTTGTAAGAAAAAGTAGTTAAGTAAAAATTTAATAAAAAAGATGTATTAGAATTTGCTAATAGCTTTTTCATTAAATCTTCTCTATCATTAATTTATACCTGATTCTATATTTATTTAATCAAATTTGAGGATGATTAAAGCTTTTGACAGAATTTAATCAAGTTTTTCCCATTTTCCACCCAAAAGGGGATTACAAGAGGAAAAAAAGTCCTGTTATTGTTTACTTAGGTAATTATTAAGTATTTACTTGCTTTTTTAGTTAGTTATTACTTTATTTTATGCTCTTTAATTTGTTCAAAAAATCGTAGTATTTTTAAAATACTTTTAGTTTTAGATTTATTATATTAACGCCTGTTTTGAAGAACATAAGGGTATGAATTTGATGGACTGTCAGATGATTGAGGTAGATAGGGCACCAGAGCAGGTGCCCCTCTCCAAACTTCCACCTCATTCCAGCAGGGACTTTTGCCCCATGTAAGGATTTGTGCAATGGACCCAAACGATCGGATCTTCAGTGGAACTGGGTTTCAACCTGGAACCCTCTTGTCCCAAATCCAAGACCTACCATAGGCTCTTTAATTGATGCCAAAGTAAATGTATGCTTTTACTTGTATTGCCTGCATTTAAATACTAACATATATTTAAAATAAAAAACAATGCCACCTCTTTCTTTTGCAGTATTTCCATTCCAAACTGATTTTATACAACTTCTTTTAGTTAAATAATGTTCTCTGCAGAACTTTCCTGAGGACACAGTTGATGAGTAAATTTATATGTACAATCTTAGTATTGCCGTGATACTTTTTCAAATCATGAAATAAATGTGTTATTGATTTCAGTCTCTCTTATGAAGGTAAGTACTTTTATTTAAGCTTTTCTCTTATAATCTCAAATTATGGTTTGATTGAATGAAATTTGGCATAAGATATTTGTTCAGTTTCAAAATAGAGTAAGAGTTTATAACCTGATTTTAAAAGTAGAAAAGACTTATTAATTGATGAAAGTATTAAAATATAATAATATGATATTAATTTAAAAAGAAAAAAATAGAAAAGTATTGAATTATTGAATTTTTTTTTGCATATGGAAATGTACCTTCTAGTTGAAGGGTTAAAGAAATGCTTCCACCTTTCCTTAATAACATCTAAGCTTTACAGAACTGATTTTACTGATGGTCTTTTTCACAGTTACGCTGCTTTTGACACACTTATTCTCCTACTTATTTTGACCTGAAAAGAGGGTACCTGCCCAGACTGCCAAAAACCCTGAACAGAGATTGCCTCAAGAAAATAAATCGAAAGGAGGAAACTGTAGCTAAAATCAACCCACAACATTTAAGCAAAATAAGCGCTGTTAGGTAGGAATCTGCTTTTCACAAAAGTACAAAATGATGAGATCTTCTGCCAGTTCTATCTGTGCTAAATGAAATAAAGCTCTCCTTCACCCCAAAATGGTGCGTGAATATCCTGTTTCCATAACGACTGCCACCAAGTATGTCTGGAGGTTTTTCCTGCATGGCAGGGACACTTCTGTTTTTACCAAGTTTACAGAATATTTCTTTCACATCACATAAAATTAATGCATTGTCTTTTGAAGCCAGTAGTTAGGCAAACTTCATAGTACAAGGTTCTGAAGATCTGAGGACTGAACAGTTAACTGTGTACTAGATTATAAAGTATAGAACCTGAACCATAAAATACACAGCAAAATCTTGGAAAACAAGTTATGGTCTACTTATCTTGTTAGTTGCTGATTTTCTTTTCTATCGATGTCTTTGTTTAAAACAAAATTAAATTTTGTATTATTCATATTTTAAAGGAACTATAAAAGACTGAGTGAAAAAAATAAATGTGCCAAATGGAAGGAGTGTATATTACTTCTGTATTCATTTTAGATTCATATTCTGAAAACCTTGATTCTGTAATGAATATTAGTGATATGAAAAAAATAATATCATGACTATTATTTTTTTATCATGTAATTTTGAATAATTGAAATGTTATATGAATATTTTATATCTATTAACATCTGTTTATGTATATATTATCAAAACTTTTGTAAGCATATAAAATTCACTCATTACTGATGAGCTATAACCTTTAAATGGGCTATAGTAAAATGATAAGACTGAAGTAGTTACCCTCTCTTTTCCTTCCCTGCTGCTGAATTGCATGCCATCATCTATTTCATCATGATCCTTGAAAAATTATAAATGTCCTGTTAAATAATTAAAACAAAAAAAATTACAGTTTGGGAATTCTCGTGATTGACTTCAGTAAAATTACTGGATTTGAATTCAAAGTTTTGTATTGAAGTCAGTATTTATTTATTTTATTTTTTTACTTCCAGTTTTGATTTCTGAATTATTCGTTATAATTATTAACTGTAGCACTATTTTTTCTGTTAGAATTCTAAACATGACTAATTTGACTATCGTGTAGATCAATTTATCCTTAAAAAATTTCTGTAGCAGTAGTTGAGAATAGAAAAAATTTTAAGCACACTTTAATATAGTTCTAAATCTTTTGCATTTTTTAACCCTAATGTTTATATATATGATTTTAGTCCTTGATTAGTTCATTACAAAAGGGTATTTATGGTATCTATTAATTTTATGCATAAACATTGTTAATGTATTTCACTTGAAGTACATTGATTTTATTGGAAAAAAAATCTGAGAAAATTGTGCAATATTATAATCCAAAGCACTAATTGCTATTTTTAACTTTATCTTATAATTTTATTTGAATTTTCTAGATTTTCAACTAACATTTTGTTTTTTCTTATGAAACAAACATGAAAAATGTTTATTTTTTTTAACTACATATCTTCTATTTTGTATATTATTTTAGATTTTGTTGTTATTGATTTGTTAACCTAAATGTAAATAAAAAATGTAAAATAAAACATTGGTAGCATCATATGCCTTATAGTTTTACTTTCTTGTTCTTCTATATAAAATACTGTTCTGTATACTTTGGTTGGACAAATCCCATTCATAAAACTTGTTCCTTTAATGAGTATGTTTTAAAAGCAAAGTCCAGAGATTATTGTGTGCATTTTAACAATGAATCCTCCAAAGTGCTTTTGTATGTAATCATAATTGTAGGTTTTTCTGTCTTATCCACAAAAAAGTAAACTAAACCCCACATTCTAACCCGATAAAAAAAATTGTGGAACTAAAATGTTAAAGTTTTCTCTCTGATTTTATGAATACAAAACATTGTATTTAAATAGGTTAATAAACATTTCAACACTTGAATCCTGAGCCTTTCTTGTTTTAATATATATATATATTTCAACAGAGCATGCTTTAAGTTAAATTTATGAACGCTAATGCATTGTCTGAGAGTTTCAGTAAAATACGACCAAGTAAGATTAGAAAAAAAAAAATGCAAATTAAATGTTGAAACATTTTTACTTACCATGTACATTTTAGAAAATTAATTTATCAAAATTATAATTATCAGTTAAAATCCAATGATATGAAAGACAAATCTTTTCATAGTCTCAAGCATAAAATGCAATAATAAGACACATGCAATATGGTGGTTAAATGCTAGAGAAATGGTTAAGCTTCAAGATCACTGTCTTATCTTTCCAAAATGCAAGAATAATTGATTTCATTGCCTTTAGTAAAACCATATATGCAAATAGTAAGTTTCATCTATCTAGCAATTTCTCTGAGATATAAAGTAGCAGGCCTCCTTGTGGTGCACCCTGGGTCGTGCTAGATCTGCTGCACAGGTATAAAGTAGTGTTTTTTCATTCATATACAAAGGCTTTTACTCATTTTCGTGCTTCACTGCAATACTCGCTTAGTCACACTTTTCAGAGCTCTAGTGGTGCAATGATACAGCTGATGGAACACTCACAGAATCAAAACGGTAAGTGCAATCTTTATGAAATTTTACCTGTGTACTCCTTTAGGCCTAAATAGACTGTCTACAACTTTTTTTTTTGTTTGAGTTTAAACTCTAAAGGGTAGTGAGCCGCCAAGGGATAATGAAAAGCATATATTATAATTTGTTTTTCTTTTAAGTTTCCTTTTTCACAGTTTAATTAACTATAGATGCATTTTCAGCTTCGTAAAATGCATCAAATTTCAAAACTGAAACATCACAAGGGAAAAAATAAATAACAAAATCAGCTGAAAACTCACCTTAAAATATAAACAAATTTCTTTCAGTGTATCATCGGGACCATAGAAGCCCCAAGCTAGAACTGGAATGAGGTGTTCAGATACTTGATAAAAATGACTGATGAAACCGTCAGAATACTGCAAGAGTTTTTAATATTAATAAATCTTAATGTTAAAAATGCTCAAAAAATATAATATACATAGTACAAATTTTATACTAGAACTAGGAATGAACACAAAACATGTCATGTGCATGGAAATCAGATGGAATAATAACACTGGTCTACAGTGGTTCCATAACAATGGCCAAATTATAATTTTTATTATTGATTCCGATAGTTATTTAAATATCTGCAAGTAAAAATGTCCCACCAAGTACCACTTTTGTGTTAGGGTATCATCAAATGGTACCTTCCATTTATTTTTTCTGATTTTCACAATATCACATACGGTGACCCTACTCCTGGAAAACCTTCCTTCTGGGAACTCTGCCTGTTGTCAATCTTGTTTGGAAGTCCTGCACCCCTACATTATCCATTTATTTCTGGTATTCCAGTAAAGACACATTTTTTTGGATAGCGTGGTTGTGTGTTCATAGTTACAATATATGTTGAAAATGACAAGTTTTCATAGATCTTGCAAAACTCAGCCCAATAAGTTTCGCATGTTTATGGATGATCTATATTAAAATCACAAGGTAGACATTTAACACGAGAAGTGAAAAAGGATTATTTTCTGTATTTTAGTAGCAAAGTTGAAGTTGAAGAAAAATCTTGGTATCCTCATATGTGTTATGTAAGTTACAATGCGACTCTTGTTCACTAAATGAAATTAAAAAGAAGTTATATGCCATTTACTGTCCCTGGCAGGGATAATTTTGATCATGGTTAGTTACTTCTGTCTTATGAACACAGAGGGATATTCAAACAAAAGGAATTGGAACTAATAATGTGAAGTATACCCCTTTTGTTGAACCCAAAAAGATTATTTTTCCTTCACTTCACATTAAATTAGGATCGATAAAAATTTTGTGAAGACCATGGACAAAGAAGGTGGCAGATTTAAAAATTTAAGAGGACGTTTTCCCCAATTAAGTGGAGCTAAACTTAAATAGGATACTTTTGTTGGAGCTCAAATTAGAAAGTTGATTTGTGATTCTGTTTTTGAAAGTAAGCTTAATAAAGATGAATTAGCAGCTTGTAAATCGTTTGTGAAGGCAATAAAATGATTTTTAAGAAAAAGAAAGATAATAAATATGCAATTCTAATAGAAGAGCTTTTTAAGTTCTACTGAGGCGTGGGGTGCCAAATGTCACTCAAAATACACTTCTTACATTCTTATTTAGATTTCTATGCAAAAAATCTTGGGATGATAAGCGACGAACAATGGGAAAAATTCCATCTAGACATTAGGAGTATGAAAATCTGATATCAAAGTCACTGGGACCCGCAATGATGGGTGACTACTGCTGGTTCCTTAAGACAGAAGATTTGACACCACATAAAAGAAAAAAAGTAATAATATTTAATTGTATTTAGTAAATGTTTAATGTTTTATTCAGTTTGAAGCATGTGTATAATCTCAATTACATCAGTAGTCCCTAGTAAATTAATGATATTCATAATGATAAATCGTGAATTCTAAATGCTTTTGTCTATTTTTTCAATACTGATAAAAAAAAAAGTCGCAACAATAACACTGTATGTGTTACAGCTTTTTGACAATTATTTTTGGATTCTACACTGCAGAATTAGTTGAAAACATTTAATTTCATTTCTGTTACACGAAAAAGGGGGGGGGGGTTGTAGACTAGTGTAATAATAGAAAAAATACATGCATATATACACAGATGCATGCATCTCAGCAGTAATTTATGTATTTCAAAATGAGATGAGATTCAATTTAAAAAAAAAAAAAACTTCAGTTAGGTTTAGATGCCAAGTCAACCTTTCAACTAAAATAATTCAAAACATCAGATATGAGTGGGGCGGGAATAAATGAATAAATTACATTAATAAGATAAGAAATAATTTACTATATGCACTCAAAATATAGATGTATGAACAAATTTATTTTTACATATCAAACTAGAAAATATTTCAAAAGCTAAGAAATTACTATCCCTTAGTATTATTTATTACGTACAACATATCACATGAAGTAGATTTCAATCAAAGGTGGAGTTTTAATAGGATGTACTTTCATCTAATGAAAATGTAAATAAAAAAAAGACCCTACAAAAATTGCCCATAATTTACCAGAGTAATCCAAGGTGGATTTTTAAAAGGATGTACTTTCATTTAATAAAAATGCAAAGAATAAAAAAAGACTGTAAAAATTGTCCATAATTTATCAGAGTAAAAATTATACCCCCCCCCCCAACTTAGATATCATGTCATATTAATGGAACACATTATTTGGAAGAAAAATAACATTTGCTACTTTGATACAAGGTGAAGAAACTTTTCTTGTTCAATCCTTTAAAAAAAAAAAAAAAAATTCTAAATTGCATTCTTGAGAGAGCAATTTATAGCTTGATTAAATAAGAGCCTGAATACTGCAGTAGAGGATCACCAAGTACGTAACATGAAATATTTAAACTAGATGTAACTAATTTCAGGGTGTCTACTAAAAAAAAATTCAAACTTCCTTGACTTTTCCAGACCAAAAGCAAAAAATTTCCAGATATCTTTTTTCAATAGTTGGTCGAGTCACTCAAAGGCCATTTTATGCATACAAGGGGCAACAGTAGAGCAAATATCAGGCAAGTCTGAATTTGAACAAAAAGAGGAATGTGTCATAGCTGTATGAAGACACCACAATATTTCAGCTTTAGTTACTTGGTTATTAAGGAAAGACATGTTGATTGTTTTTTCACAACTACTAACAGTTCCTTTAAAAGAACTTCCTTCATCTAAAAATTCTAGTGTTGGAGTAATACTCTCAGCTGACTCTGTTTCCATAAGCATGCAGACACTGATTCTTTACTCACAGGCACGGAAGCACTAGGTTGAGATTTATTCATAAAATTTACCAAAAAAAGTTGAATACCTGAATTTTTAAATTTAATATTTTTCTGATGTTTAGGTCCTTTTTCATGGCTAATGATTGCATGACAGCCCATATTGCTTAAAGAGAAAATTTTCTTGCAGGCTGAACATTTTGCAAAACATGGATTTTTTTCAACAGGTTCCAACCATGCTGACCAGTTAGGGTTAAGCTCCTTATCACACCAATCATGATTAAACACACTTTTCTTTGACATTTTGCAGCATAGAAATAAAATATTTTATAGTATTTTAACTAAAGCTGATTAAATCAAGGCATTTAAAATGTTAAACATCAGCCTACAAACAGACCTCCACAAACATATAGAAACAGACTAACAATCACTTTAG
The DNA here is from genome assembly GCA_013235015.1 of Araneus ventricosus. Lineage (NCBI taxonomy): Eukaryota > Metazoa > Arthropoda > Arachnida > Araneae > Araneidae > Araneus > Araneus ventricosus. The sequence goes on along the minus strand of BGPR01000214.1, from coordinate 922,236 downwards.
CAATACTAAAAATGAACAGTACACTCTGCAAACTAGTTTGCCCTTTTGAAGAAGTAATTCTGCAATAGGTAAGTAAGAACTAAACAGCTTCTCACTGTCAGTTTAAGAAGCAACTCCTCCAGGGAGTAAGAGAGAGAACAATGTGGATTCTGACTTGGAGAGTTTTTGTCAGGCTCTGGGAAGACTGGAATGTGTTGTAGTGAACAAAAGGTGGTATGGAGAACTGGTTTAAGGAAATAAACTTTCTTTCTTCTAGCAGTCTCAAGTTGTAGTAAAAAAATCAATTCAGGGTTATTTTTACAAAAAAAATTTTAAGAGAAAAAAAAAGGAAAATAAATCTTTTTCAAATTGAATTTCTTTACTTAAGAAAATTTTCCAGGTTTTCAACAGAAAAATGCAAAGTTCCCTGACTTTTCCAGACCCAAAAAAGTTAACTGACTTTACCAGGTTATCCAGGTGGGTAGACACCCAGTAATTTGAGATCAGATTTAAAAAAATAACTACATTAGATAGATTCAAGATATATAGTAAGTAGTCTAGAAAACCAGCATATTGCAATTTAAAAATGATCTAAACTACACTAATATACTTTTCAAAATGGATAGAGAACATTTGTGATCACATTTCAAAATATATTGTTTAAAGAATAAACAGTATATAAAATCACACCAATTATCAGCATATAATAATGAATAGACATATGCCTTTTTTTTCATGAATCCTATTCAGTGTTACAACTTACTTTCAGCATTCTTGACTTTGCTTTAAGAACAGACCAAACAGCTGTAGATAGTGCCTGGAAATTTAATAATACTGTTGAACTATCTAAAAATGATTAATAAATGTGATAAAATAGAGTTAAAAAGACCAACATTCATGAACTGTAGTGACAAATTACAGTTCATATTTGCCTTTTGAAAATTAATTTCAAATTATTTAATAATTAATTACATAATTTATTTTATGTTTTTACTATAAAGTGGAAATGATTTTAAAACAGAAACTTAGTTAAATAATGAAGTAAACAATTTTATTAGACTATTTAATATTAAAATTAATTTTTAAAATTGCATATTAATTTTTTTACCTCTATTCCTTATATTCATTTATATAAATTTACATAAATGTTGCCTAGACATTTTAAAAAATGCAAATAGCATATATATTTTAAGATAGTATTATAATAATTAATCTAACAATTTTCAAACTGTTCTTGATTATTTCCAAACAATATTATCTATGCTTATTCATACATACTAAATAAGATACTTTCAAAAATTGGAACAAACAACACAAACAAGATTTCATGCAAATTTAGAAAAGCAACTTAATGATTAAATATAATTCATACCGTTTCTTTGAACCCATTTGACAACCATCGGTTCTGGACAACAGCAGTTACAGATGATGGAGGATTTTCCAGATCTTCAAATGCATCTAGGATAATGAAGTCTAATACTACATCATAGAATGATAAACACTTCACCTAAAAAAATAATCAAAATGCTTCACTATATTTTCTACAGAGATTGAGTTAAATAATTCTTAAGAAATAAAATGTAAGCAATAAAAAAAGTCTTACGAATTTTCATTCATTGAAACAAAGATCAGTTATACTTGAAAGAGTTCATAAGCAGGTACTAACTAAAGTTATAAAATAGTACAATTTTAACATTGAAATTCTCCAATAAGGACAAAGAAAATAAAATTAAATAAAAAAAAGAAGAGGAATGTGAACGGTACTCTATATGGAGGCATAAATTGAATTTTAATTTCATTACATAATCAACAGGGGTGATTGTGGCTTCATGAAAAAATACCTGAAATTTTAGCAAGAAAATTATGTGTAGGGAACAGATATGTAATCATTCATTACAGTGCAGATTCAACTTTTGCATGCAATTTTTAATATGCTTTTTTCACATAAGAAATTGATTTAATTTATTTTGTCTTAGTTCATGAGTTTTCAATAACATTATATAATGCACATGAAAAGAAACCATCAAAATTTATAACAAAACAATATTAAAAATATAATAATATTTTGTATGAATAGCATTAATGAATATGTATATAAATTCTTATGGGACCATTCTTAAGTGAGGTAGTTATTCTTAGTTACGGTATGGCACTTTCTAAAAAATTCATTTGGATTGACTCAGCATAATTCAAAGTAAACAACAAGAATATATGAAAAAAAAATTCACTAAACCTAAATTTTTTTTCCTGGTATATTTCTTATAAAAAAATGTTTCATTTTACTACAAAAATAATTACTCATGAAATTATTTTTTTTAAGAAGGTGAATATTAGGACTTCTAATTATATTTTAAATAAAACATTTAATTCTAGGACTCCGTAGTATAGATTATAATTTGTCTAGTCCATAGTAAGAAGCTGAAATTACGTAGAAACTACGGAGAATCCGTAGTAACTTGAATCTTTGGCACTCTTAAGTTTTAAAAAATAAGATTTATCAGAAAATACCGGAATTAAGGATGATGAAAATACCGGATTTCCGGTAAAATAATTTCAGTAATTTTAAATATAAAAAAATAATTGTCATTATAATTTCAAATTTAATAGCTATAAAATAGTGAAATAAAATTTGCTATCAATTGATATAAAATTTATCTCACTATGATCAATAGTTCCCAAGAAATTTTAAATTATATTAATCATATATTTCAAATTAATTTCCGTTTTTTAATAGAAAGTAGTAAATCACATCAGTGGTATATCATGCACGTGATATAGTTTGGACGCCACGATGCATCCGATTATTTATTGCAATCGTGATGATATAATTTGATAATATTTTTTTGGCAACGGTTGACAAGTAGAGAAGTGCTTTGTTTTGATTAATTTAAATTTGAAGGGAAATCTCTCGAATGAAGAGGCAATTTGCACCCGTCATAGTATGACGGGTGATTTTCTAATTAGTTAATAAAAGAGACTGGTTTATTTTATTAAAAATGTTTGTTTATGTGGGCAGCAAGTTTGTTTATTTGGCCATCGTAAGATGCGGCAAAAATGGCTTCCCCGAGTGCTTCTTGTAGTTTGTAAGAATTTCGGTGGTGCAGGGCTCAAGGAATCCGGGACAAAAGCACGTAGAGCAAAAGCGAACCTTCCTGACCTTTGGAGAGGTTGTTAGAATGAGAGAATTTCGTGGCTGCCATGATGCTGATGAAAGTTGTGATGCTCCTTGGTTTGACACTCCTGGCTTAGAAGATTAAATCTTGTCCCCAACAAGATTCATGCTTGTTTTTTCGTAACATTTTCTGAATGGAAAAGGAGCAATTTGAAGATACTTAATCACTTCTATATTTGTATCATAATATTTCACATGGATCCCAGATTTGAATTCTTGAGGGATCATAATATGACTTTTAAATGCTTCAACAATGTCTGATTCAATTATATGCCATTCTGTAATGCAACCACAAAATTAAAAAATCCAAATTTATTTTAATTTAATTAATGTATTTTTATATCAACATATTCAATTAATTTATTCAGTTCAATTCACTTCTTAGAGGTAAGTCTTTGTTAAAGCAAAATTAGATTAAATCATTAAAAATCCAAAAAACCTTGAAGGGTGGGGATTCTTAAATTAATTAATTTTACTAAAAATTCAATTTTCTCAGTGATATCAAGTCATTTCTTTCAAGCTAAAGAATATTTAAACAATCCTTTCAGATAAGAACAGCCATTCTGAAATTCAATAAAACTTTTTCATGGAAAAACTAAGCCAAGTACATAAAAGGACATTTTTGGTAGTATAAAAGAACGCATTCTACAGCTGTGAAGAGTGGTATAACAAGGGTGAGTGGCAATTGAGTCAAAGTATTTTTTGCCCTTCCTTGTCATATTTGACATTGGTTAATGAAATAAATGGATTGCTATTTTGCCAGAATCTAAGACTGGTGCTTAAGGCATCTATGCCTCCCTCCCCCCGCCCTGTTACTGCTATGCACCTCGTTATAAAATGCGATTGCTCACAAGCAAAGGGAAATAAATTTAGAAGTACTTTTATTCACTGTTTTAAGTTACTGTTCCATTGAGCTGAGAGTTTTCATAAACACAAAGAAATAAAAAGAGCTGGAAGAAATGCTCAAACTACATTATGATAGTAGAACAATCAAATTTGATGAGCTTACTCCTCGTTCTTGCAACTCGTCTTCCATTTTAGTCCAGTTTCTTCTGTCCTTAGAAAAGGATATGATACTGTCATATGCTGCTAAGATTAGTTTAGGATCCTTCAAGAGAAAATAGAGCATTTGTAAATCAAAATTCTATGAGTATTATAACAATTTTAGTAGCCATAACTACTTTCAATGTGCATTTACAGCATGATGATGCAGTTTATTACACTTACTCTCTCACCACGAAGCATCAATCCTGTTAATATTCTACTTCCCACATCAATAAAATATGAACGTATTTCTTCCCTCTGAAACAATAACTAAAAGAGAAAACCAAATTAAAATGCAGTGTTAGCATGAAAAAAAAAGATTTAAAAGTGGCATGTCACAAATGTTAACTGATGTAATCCAGTTAATAAATAGTTAGTCTATCTATAAAAACAAACAGAAAAGGCTAAGGAAAAAAATTTGAAGTTATATTTAAACTTGATAATTAGTCATAAAATAGTCTAAAATAACATAATTTAAAATGTCTTATAGAATATTAGTTAATAAGCAAGTTAAGCAAATTTAATAAAATTAGAATAATGTGAATATTTTTCAAGAGTTGGAATTTATTTGAAATCTTGGAGAAAAAAAACAACTGAAAATTTTCAAAAATTGGTTGCAAAGCATGGTGATAATTTTCTTTCATATACATGGAGATAGTTAAAAAAGTTAAATGTAGTTAACAAATACCTGAAAGGCAACTCGTATGCAGTGAACTTTTGCAATGTACTCCCTATTTGACTGGCATCGCACCATTTCAGTTCTATAGGAAAATCAGATAAAAATACAAATTTAAATATCTATTAATAAATCAAAATTCAAAACACACTGCCATTTGAATGAAAATTGCAGTTCAAATTAATGAACTGGTTTCAACAAAATCAGTGTAAATGGCAGGAGGGAAAAAAGCATACACTGACAAGCTTTTAATACTGAGAAGTTAACTTGTTATAATAAATTAATTTTAAAGCACTATTTAATGTTTCCCTTGCATTTTTAGAATAAAATAAATTTATCTTAATTTATTGTGAAGCAAAGGTGAAAATGAAAAACAAAATATTTTATTTTTTAAAAAAATATTCAACTGTTATCTATACTTATAAAAGGCAATGTTTGTGTGCGTGTGTGTGTTTGTCTGCGATGTCCAGACGAATCTATCGCATTTACAGCCATGAAATTTGGCACACTGGTAGTCGTAATGGTGACTGAATGCATCTCGAAGCCGAAATTTTAAATTTTAATCTAGAAATTTTTTTATTTAATGTTTTGCGTTGTTTTGGTTGATTTTTCGCACTAATTTCTCAATAGAATGGTTTCGAATAATTGTATGACAAAAATAGGTAGACCATCCATAAGAGCACGCGATTTCTGTTCTAATGAAGTTAGTTTTGAATTTCTAACGTAATTTACTGAATTTTGAGAATTTTTTAAAAAATAATCAGTTTAACCATCTAAATGTTAGTTTTTTTTTTACATTTTTGCATCCGACTTTCTAATAACACTATTATTTTCAATTTTTCTCAGCTTATAACTAGAACGGTTCTTTCTGATTTAAAACAAGAACGGTTAAAATATATTTTCCCATTTTTTTAAAATTAAATTATTCCTGGGCAGATGAAAGTTATTTTTGTCGAGCGAAATTTCTTCAGCGACAGTCTTTCGGAACGCAGCTTCAGGGATGAGATTGGCAAAAAAGCAAAAAGACTGAAATCATATGCGAGCAAAACATTTGTACCATAACTTAAACGCGAAAGATGTTTTAAGAAGTAAAACATCAGAACACGCAATATGATGAAAATATTACACTATAATAATTAATAACTTAATTATTTATAATTCAGCATGTATAAATAAGAAAAAGAATATTAAATTATTATTAAATCATTCACATTAAAGTTAACAAACAAGTTTAACACATCATCAGGTGCATCAGAAAATACAAAATTAGACATTAAAACATTTACCACCTGTACATCACTGTGATTCAACATACACCCAACAGAAGTCTGAGAAGAATTATATTTAATAGCCTTTTGATAAAAGTTAGCTCAAAAAATAAATAAAAATAAGGACAAATAATTTCTTTTGCTTCATGCAATTGTGTAAAGTGTATTAGCTCTTTATAAATTATAATAATGTGTCATATACCGATTTCTGTTTTATTTCTTTTATTTTTATAAAATTTTTGCAAAAGTAACAGCACAATGTTTTGCACCTTATAAAGCAAGAGGGGTCAAGATATTGTACAGTTACAATGACAGATTCATTTAGCATTATTGCTATTTGAAACATTTCCTTAATTGTTAAAGAAGTGGTTTTCTTCCGTTTTTTTAATTGTGTGGCTTTTGTTGGTAACAGATCTCCATTAACACGCTTCACTTCTTGTTTTGGAGGGCTCCTATCTTTGACAGATTTTTCTTCAATAAAGGATGTGTTTGCATCCTCTGCAAGTTTATTTTCAGTAGAGGCTTGAGTTTTTGCACAGTCTTCATTAGTATCTCTCTGTTTAATTACTGCCATAGTTGTCGGGACCACACTATCTCTAGAATGCCTAGGTAAATCATGCTTTATTTTTTTTATTTATGTCTTATTCTCTGCTTTTTTGTTGCATTTGCACACAGCTTTTTAGCTGCCTCTTTTGACAGGAGTTTCTTTTTTTTATGTAGTTTATTTATTTGTTTTTGTTCCATTTTTTTTTATTTCTTCATCTTGGTACGTCTTACAAGATGACCTTAAGTTTCCAACTAATTTTTTCCCCCAACATTTTCATGCAAAAAAAAAAAAAAATTTTTTTTTTTTGCAAAATATGCCACAAAACGGTGGTATTTAATACTTTGAATGCCACTGAATGTTGGAATGTTCATCCTTGTATAGCTTGCCGATATAATGTTGATTCGTCAGTAAAAGATGAATCAGCTAGTTTCCTAGCCTGTGGAGTTAAGCCGCATGGTCGAGCATATTTTCCCAGAATTTTCTTTTGAAAACGGAAGATAGGAAAGTTTCTTTTCTTTGTGTGAAAGCGGAATTTTTGGAAGAAAAAGCAAATTTTTGTGGTAAAAAAAAACCCCGGACTTTTGAGAGAAAAAAGACAAAAAAGCGGAATTTCTTCAAAATAACAAAAAAAGCGGAAGAATCTCATCCCTGCAGCTTTCAATTTGATTGGATGAAGGGTCAGGTGACGTCATAACCTTCGGAGCTTTCTGTCATGTTCTAAGAATTTTTTTTCATTTTCTTGAAGTCCTGATTCCACGGGCAACGATTTTTTTATGTTGTTTTGGATTAATGTACTCTGTACTGTTTTTCTACATATTATCATCGCGGAAAAAATAAGCGGGAAAATCTATAATGTGTATCTTTTGTTTTGAAAACTTTTTCGTGTCATTGTGGGCGATTTTTTTTTTATTTTGTTGAAGTCCTGATTCCACGGGCATCGCCATACGCGTACTGCTAGTACTACCTATATACAAGCAAGCTTTTAATACAATATTTTGAATGATAATTTTCAACTCCTTTGGATTAAAAAAAAAAAAGCTACACTTATTTTTTACATACTGTTCATTGTCTATAAGCATAAGGCTATGTAAAGCAAGGACAAGATTTAGTTTGGTTTGTTGAAGGTTTTATGGCACAAGACTGCTTATAGGCTTTGTTGCACCAAACAAGTGTTTGTTTTTACTAAGTTAAATAAGGAACAAAATTCTCAAATTTTAATAGCAAAATTCCTGCAAGTGGTGCCTGGAACATAATATATTTTCACTCCCCCTCCATCATCATCAGTGGCTTAGTTTGTGTAAACGGCTCCAGTGGAAGGGCATTTTTTTGTTCTTGGATCATATTTGGCTTTAAAAAAGTGACAAATGCACTAATGTTTTGTCACCATGGCCAGAGTAAATGGTGCCAGGGGCTTTTTTTAGGAATTTTTTATTTCTTTTTTTACCTTCTTCAACATCAAAGGCTTAACAAGTACAAATGGGGCCTGGAGAATGATATTTTTACATTCCCTCATTACATTTTGCTTCAAAAAGTGACATAATTGCAGTAATGTTTTGACTCATGTCCCCCCCCCCCTTCAAGACTGGTCGATACACCACTGAGAATACAGAATGCAAAAACAGACAAAAAGAATTTGTATCAAAGAAGATATAAAAGACACAATACCTCAGCAAGCGTATAGGTATAGCTCCTTCTTCATTTTTCTTCAGAGCAGTTTGATATAAAGTAAGCTCCCTTAAATCTACATTTGACTCATATTCTTCAAAATCTGCCAAATCTGCTATCTGATGGAAAAATATGAAGGAATTTAATTTAATTAACTTCCATAGTTAATACAGACATATTTTATTTTTTAAAAAAGATAAAAGTTACTAACATTCATACAAAAGTTAAGAACTAAAAAATAAAATTATATGCAGGTATTTTAATTTCAACTTAATTTAAATAAAAATCCAAACTATGTTCAAATTTATCTTTCAAGAAAAATATTACCAAGCATTTATAAAAATGAGAAATGCAGATAGCTCTATCTTCAGTTTCTAAAAAATGCTATTATATAATCAAATAAAGCCTTTTTCAAAGATATCGATAAAGAGTTTTCACTTTTAGATGTATAATAAAAAATAATTTATTTTTCACAGATCTTCGGTTCCATATTACATGCAAACAGTTCTAGGCATTTGCAAAAGCTACCATAAAGTTTAATACATGAACTATTTTAATTCTTATAAATCTAATTATATCCACAGTGGTGTACAGTGAGATGGAACAAGTAAAAGAATTTAAGTAATCTCAAGGATAACGGCAGAAACTCTCAACAGTTTCTAAATCTGCATTATTAAGAAAACCTGCACTTAAGAACATGTATTTCAGGAACTGGTCCACTGTGACTGAGAAAAATGAATTAGCAATTTCTATAAAAGCAAAACAAATGCAAAGAGTCTCTTTTAGAAACTTCTAAAAGAAAACATTTATATTCCTACAATAGTTTTCCCCTTCATTCTTCCATTAGCATAGCTGATTATAATAGAGAATGATAATTTGTAAATTGTAAACATTTTTGCAACATTGCTGTTAGGCAAACAAATTTTAAAAAGTAATATGATGTGTTTTGGAGAAAAGATATAATGATTAAATAAGTGACAATAAAGTTTTTCGAATTATTAATTTGAAATACCTTAAAGTTACTTTTACTTTTACAATAATTTCTAATTGTTAGCTTCTTAAAGTATAAAATCCCCACATTTAAGAATGTTTCCCAATATTATGGAAAAAACCAACATCATGTCTTACAAACTTTGAAAAAATACTTTAAGAAAAATTGCATACTATCAACTTTCCTATTGAGAAATTTAGAAAATTGATAAACAATATTATACACTAAATGCATTTTACAAACCTTTGGCTAGTCAAATTACTTACATAATACAAGACTTTTTAACACAACTTAAAATGTTAAAAATAAGTAAAATACAAACTTTGAAATAAGAATTAAAACACAAAAAGTGCTTTATTAACCATTTTGGTACCTTTTGGATTACTTCTTAATATGATTTTATATGGATTCTTAAACTGTTCATGTCATCCATATTTTGTTTTATATAATTATCTATACAAGTTAATAAGCCCTTCCCTTCAAACCTTCCTCGCTTCAATCTTCAAACACATGACAACTGCTTGTGTGAAGAAAAAGGAGATCCAATGCACTATGCCACAAAATGTCAGTTTACCCTCTCCTGGCATATCCAAACTCCTACAGTGTCACTTAAATTACAGAGGTTGAAAAACATTCTCGCAAATAATTTATCAAGAACCCGACTTCGACTCCTATTGCACTTCATATGTGATGAGAACAATCTCATTGTAGAGGATAATCATTGAGCACACATCCACCCAGACTGACACACACTTCCGGCTACTTATGACTCCTCTTTTTTTTTCCCCCTCTACGTATTTTTATTTTTTACTATTTTGTTTTGTTTTCTATGTTGCTCTGTCCAATGTATGTTTCTTTTTCATTATTATTTGTTTTTGTACCTGTTATTTGTTTTTGTCCTTTCTTAAAAAATAAAATTCACCTCCATCCATCCTGACCAGAAGGGAGCCAAATGGCTCTGAACACGGGGATGCAAGTGGTGTAATGTAATGTAATAATACAAGTTAATAAGATCTGTTTACATTACAGAACCTGAATATGTTTTGAAGTTTTATAGAAACTATCTTGTGCTATATAAATTAGTACTAATTTTAGTACAAATTCTTTGAATACACTGTTCCTGTTCACAAACTCTACAAAGTTATTTTAATGTCTTTCACAGAAAGGAATGGGGAACTTCAGCATTTTTTAAAAACACATGAAAGCCATCTGTATTTGTAGAAAAAATTATTCTAATTCCAAATATGCAAGTGAAATTTTACAGAAAAATTTATTTATTTAAATATTGAGAGCGAAAGATGCACTGAAATAGCAGGAATCATGATGCAATCCGAAACGCACTCTCATTGGCCGAGTAGAATCTGACGTAGAGGGTGCCTTCCTTCGCATACTTCTCTTTCGCTAGTTCTGTATTCTGCTTTGAATCGAGGCGTTTGTACCAGCTAACATTTTAAAAGTGAAGTTTTTAGCTTTTCTACTATACAGCGTTCAATTTCACAATGGATATTGGTTTTGTACAAGCTAAATCGGATAATTTGAGACTCTTCCGCGAATCGTATCGTCAGCCCTTTATTTGAAAATGCCTTGAAAGAATGTGTATCTCTCTGAATGCAACAGATTTTCCAACAATCAGCACTCAAATGTGACACTATTCTGTAGTATTTTTATGGATCTCTTTGAAAGCTTCGGAACAAAGCAAGCTACTCACTTTCTATCAGTAAAATCCTGATCGCTTACTTATTTTATTACAAGGGAAGGAATACAAATGTTTTGTCAGTACATGTGTCTGTAATTATTCAGTTCCGACAAAGAAACTGGACACAAAACGCCGGCTCGTAAATTATCTCATAAGAAAAGTTGTTTTGACCTTCCCTTCAGTTACCGGAACAGGGCTCTATATTATACAGAAAAGGATTTGCCTTAGAAAAACGGATAGGTTTTCGAAACCATCAAGCAACAATAAATTGCAGAGGGGCCCTCGGGCATTCCGAGAAGACGCTGCGATTTCTGTTGCACAAGCAAGAACGGAAAGATTTTGCATGATGTATTAAATTTCGTATGCCTACAGAAAAAAAAAACAGGAATTTATTTATTTTAGAAGTTCCGTTCAAAATAATTTCAGGTACGGCATTTTTTTAAAAACACACCTATGCCTTTTAAAAATTAATTTTATTTTATATAGTTTTATTTTACTACGCTTTATTTTACCATATAAATTATTTCCTTTGTACTATTATTAATTTTAAAATACTAGTTTATACTAATTAATATAAAATCTGGTAAAAATAACTTATATAAAGAAATACACTAAAAAATTAAAAATGATAAAACTGTAACCACTTTCGTAAATTGCAAAAAAAGAAAAGATACGAACAAAGTATCTGTAAGTAGTAAGCCTTCTTTACTGCAAAGTAAGTTTTTTTCTTCATGTTAGTTAATTTTTGAATTATATAAAAAAAACTATATAAATTTAGAACAATATTCAAACCAGACCAAATGCGACTGATCTAGGAATTTAAGTGCTGCCATCAACAAACTCGAGATGCACGATGAGATAAATTTATCCCACCTTCTCTCAACTATAATAATTGATGAGCAAACTACCTTTTGAAGACTAATTTTGATTTTAATGCATTCATTGAATATAAAGAATTTATTTTGAATCAAAAGTTAATTCTGCGAATTATTTTGTTGACTACAAATGAAAACGAATTTTATTATAAAAAAAGTCGCGAATTTAAACTAATTTTTAAGATATTCTTGTTGATTTTCAATAGTACTGCTAATTTTTTAAAAAAGTATAAGAAACATTCGAATATCCATTGAAAAAATTTATGCTATAAATTAACATGAGCAAATTTTTTTTTAAAAAAAAGATTCTTAAAGAAGGTGGGATCTTCTATATTTTTACCCTTTGAGGGGCAATGACTCTCAAAGGGTAAAAAAATAAATTCCATGTAATCAAATGGGGAAAAACTAATTAACTTTAACTATTTGCTTTAAAATATCTTAATTTTTTGCTGCTAACCTTACCTTATACTTCTTTTAAAAACAAAAAAGATATCGAATTCTGAATTTACTGTGCTTCATGATATACAATTTTAATAGGTATAATATAGATTAATAACTCACATCAAAATGATCTCCACAGACATGACGAACGCTGCTTGCTGATAATTACGGATTTAGCCTCGGATCTCTCTTCCTCGCTTTACACCACTTTTTGCTAATAACATAATTTTTTGGCACATTGATAAATAATTTATCGGGTGCCGTTACAGTTGTATTACGACATTTAGGAACAATACAATACTTGTATCTTTCCGACATTATTTTATCTGATGCGATAGTCGGAAAGTATAGAAAAAAAGAGAATCTATACAGCGCGAACGGGAAGGAAGAGTGTTTCTCCCCCGTCTGGCAATTTTGACGTCAGACCCGTTTCCCGCCAAAATGGATCGTTTTTCCCGCGTTTTCTGAGAGTCGAACTTTGATTGCAAATTTAAAAAAAACAAAACTGTCTAGAAATTTTTTTTAATGTTATTGTTCTTTTCGAAGCATTTTAAATCGATTTAAAAAATAAAAAAAAAATGCTGAAGTTCCCCATTAGAATAAAAGTTCTCATTTCAATCTAACATGAAAAGTAGTTCCATCAAATCATTCTAATGTTTCATCCATGAACAAAAGCTAGGCTTCACTTCCTAGCTTCATATTTTAGCATTTGTGTAAAGTAGAATAAAATGCTATTAAATGAATACTTTCTTACTTCGGCTTGAGCGGAAACAAAGCTCTCCACAGAAGACATGCTGGTGACAGTTCGTCTCTCTGGTTCAGTGATTCGATCATGACGAGACGAGATAACAGACTGAGTTTCAGATTTGAAGAGGACAGAGTTGCTGTCTAGGAACAACTGGACACAAGACTCTTGTAAGTCAAGGGCTTTCTCTACAATTTTTTCTAGCATGTGAGTAAAGTTTACTTCTTCTGCATCCTATTAGTAAGCAAAAATAATATTATAATCAAAATAACAACTTTGATCTACACAAATGGCAATAGAGTTATATTTTATCACCACTTCTATGTATGCGATATACAATAATGTGGGATTAATTAAACGAAAGTTATTTAAAACAATAATCACTAATGAAATCAACACAAAAAACTAACAAGTTATGAAATAAAGGGATCAATTATGTTAAATTTACTAAAAAGGCTTTATTACGCAAAATGTTATTTTATTTCTTATATCATGGTTTCTGGAACTTTCTTCAATCCTTTTGTCTGGCAGAAAAAAATAAATATGGCCCCATTTCCATTTTTTTACCCCAAAATTAGACAAAATACAATGAAATAAAGCACCAATTAATGATATTTAATTTTTAATAGTTATTCAGTCAGTTTTATTCAACTATTTCAGTTCAAGATAATTTTCTAAACATTTTTTTACACTTATTAAAGAATATGAATGAAAAAGACATTTTTAATTTTTGCATCCATAAAATTATTCTGCTGAACCCAACTTGCAGTGATAATTCACAATTTTGGACAGCTGTAATTTGATAGTAACTTTAGCTTCAGAATTGGAAGATTGCAGGTTAGAGATAAGATTCCACCAAAGATCTGCTGCGCACGAGAGCCTGGTGCAATTTAAATCTGCTGTTGTGGGTCAAAAGTCTTTAAGTTGGAGCAGTATGGAAATTTGGAGACCTGAATCACATGGAAGTTTTAGTCTTCATGGATTTAAAAAGCACCAATCCTGTACACAGCAAATCTTTGGTAGGATTAAGATCGAAATCCATAATCAACAAATCTGGAAACTAGTGTGTTGCTTGTAAATCCAACTGTATACAAATAAGATAAGAGCAAACAAACCATGTATCATTTTTATTTAACACTAGCCGCCTTTGGCGACCAGCTGGTTCGACCATTTAAATCAGATTTATTTTTGTATTTTATATTAATTGTAGCATTCCCAGTTGTGGTTTTAGCCGTGATAACTCAGGAAAGATGAACAAAAAAGTGAATAATTTATTGTATTTGGCAGATAGTAAAATATAAACAGGTGTAAATTTTAAAATGCCAGCAATACAATTCTGTATGATGCATCAAAGATAACGAAACTTAAAAACTGCATTTCAAATAAATCTCACTCGATTTATCTATCACTCATCAGTAGAATGATTAACGCTGAAATGTTCACAAAAGTTGGACATGCGGGACAGCACATGTGAATCAGTGGGTGCCAGACTGGGTGAAAAAAGTGAAGCAGCAAAAAATTTATAGACATCTAAAAGACCCGGGAGTATAGGACGTAGAAAATAAAATTTAAAAATACAATTAAAAAATTATAAAAATTTTCCAGAACTCTGTTGCTTTTTTGTAATTCGTAGTTTCAGGCAGCTAAAACGAAATAAAAATTTAATTTTTCCCTAAATAAGTAGGGGGCAACTAATCCTACTCTCCCTTCCCCCGACTCGCCGCCACTGGTGTGAACTATGACCGGGCAGCATTTCTCCCTTGATCGTAATCCGTCACAAAACCTGTCCCCTCCCCCCAGTGCTATAAATAGAACTGTGACCTCGAGGAACCGAGAGATATGCTGTTGCTCCGTCCCGTTTTGATACTGAAAATTGTATTTGAAAACATTTTCAAAAATTAATTAAAATTAAACAGAACATTGCATTGAAATAAAATCAGTGGCATTGAAAAGCTAATTTTTTTAACTTTAAGATGATGTTAAAATGATTTTTGAGCGACAAAATGCTCCAAAGTTATTGAGGAAAAATTACAATATACAAAAATTTGCAAGCGTTTTCATGCCTCAAAATCTTAAAATGGCTGGAAAGTATGAGAATAAATGCTTGAAGAAAGGATGAAAATCATTTCAGTCTACCTCACACACACAAAAAAAAAAAACCTGGAATCAAATATCTTTTCCCACGCTTTATAAAAATATTACTTTGGAGCAGGTGGGATAAAATATTTCAGCAATGCAATGAATACTAAAGTGAAAATTCCAGTTTGGAGTTATTTCCCAAGAAAACAATT
Organism: Araneus ventricosus; assembly: GCA_013235015.1. Taxonomy (NCBI): domain Eukaryota; kingdom Metazoa; phylum Arthropoda; class Arachnida; order Araneae; family Araneidae; genus Araneus; species Araneus ventricosus. The sequence continues at coordinate 906,846 of BGPR01000214.1, read as the reverse complement.
TATACTAACACAATTGCAAAAGCGTGTGAATAAAAGATTTACTGAAATAATGAGATGGTTTGAATTTTATTTACAACAATAAAAACATTGTTACAATTCATGTTTTGAAACATTAATTAAAATTGAGCAAAATGTTGCATGGAAATAAGATTGGTGTCATTGAAAAGCTAATTTTTTAATCTTCAAGATTATGTAAAAATGGTTGTGCGATAATAGGCTCCAAAGTTACTCTGGAAAAACGTTAAAATTTAAGGTAATTTTTAATTAATTAAAATTTCGAAAAATCCTTTCTTAATGAGTACCTACTCCCCAAGAAGCAATCGCCCGCCCAATTTCAAGTTTCTAGGTCTCGTGGTTTGGGAGATTTCGTGCTTTGTGAGTGAGTCATGGTATTTCCCTTTTATATATATAGATTGGTTATGGCATGTTATTTGCCAACAACAGTTTGTAGAATAATAGTTAAAGTAACAAATGTCTGTCAGTAACAAAGCTCTATATTATATTACCAGATAAGTAAAGATAAAATTGGTTTTGAAAACTGCTTCAGATTTTAAGCTATCACTTTCAAACAATTTTTTTTAAAAATTATATACATACTGTCAAAGCTAAAGGACCATCGGGAGGTGCTGAATATGCCTTCAAGGCATCCTCCCAATACGCTATAGCTGTTTGTAGAGCTTCCATACCTATTCAAATAAACAATATAAAACACTTTATACTGGAAAATATATAAAGCATAAAAAAAACCATTTATACATTTACAGCTGCTAAGTATCACTTGTGAAACATTAGCATAAACTTTATTTTACAGATTTAAACAGATACAATCATAGAAATAAGAATTGACTATTGCAGGAGTGGGGAATCTTTTTGCACTGAAAGGCCTCATTAAGCTTTGGCAGTTAGGCAAAAGGCTGCATGAGCAGAATCTTAAAGGCTATTGTTCTGTAATTATTATTATATTGAAGACAAGTATATTATTTCAATGAAAATTGTAAATAACTGGTAAGCCCACACGTCCCCCACCCCTGGATTATTTGTTCATTAACAAATATCAATTAACCACAACAGACCATTTAATTCTTTTCCAAACAGTAACTGTTGTAACTAGAAACTAAAAAACAAAGCTAAAAAAGCTAAGTCTAGATTATCTATAGCTTTCGAATGAAATAAAACTAACAATTAAATTAGATTTGTAATCAGAAACATAGCTTTCTCCACACTATAGCTTTTGTTGTTTATATTGTGAATAAAAAGTGTGCTTTGTATATCCAATGGTACTCTCAATGTACTTCTATATGCATGTGGAGAATAATGACAGAGGAGAAAATGAAATGAAAGGGTTAAATTAAACATGATCACAGATGCATTGATAAAAACTGCTGTGTATAAAAATTTTATTTTGTTATGACACAGAATAATGGCTCACTTACTGGAGTTCATTAAATATAAAAGAGCAATCGAGATATATATATTTATCAAATTGAGATATACACCAACCGTGTATATCTCAATCTGATAAATATACAGGGTGAACCAAAAGTCCTTGAAACATTTCAAAATTTAATAAAAAAAATATAAAAAATTGTGATATCAATGTGTGGTTTCCACTAAATTGCATTTATGCGGCATAAAGTTTTTTTTTTTTTTTTGCCATAAAGAAATTGTTAATAAATCAGAAATTTAATTTTTGAAAATGTCTGTACTGCAAAACAGTATCAACGTACTGTTGTTCATGCAATTGCTAATTCACATGAAGCACTTCATGTTGACCATGCAGGATTGCGAATAAACATTTGGCAATTTCGTTCGGTATCATCATCTGATGTGCGTGGCGTACCACCTCTTGGTCTGTCTAACACGCTTCCAGTCTCTAAAAATCTTCTGTGCCATGATAAAATGCTATTTGAACAAGGAGCGGTTTTATGAAATGTAGTATGAAACTTTCTTTGAACTTGAATAATTGACTTTGTTTCAAAGTATCAACGATGCAGTTTGCTCTTACCAATGGAGCCGTCATACTTACATACAATGACGTATTGGAAGCTAACCTTACTGAGCTAATGCTGTACCACCAGCGCTATCATGTGCAAACAATTGAACCATTCTTTATGTCAAAAAAAACTTTATGCAGCGTAGAGCAATTTAATGAAAAAAGCATACTGATATGGGTCATTCTCACGAAAACATGCTTTTTACAGTCCCGGGGTGATAAAAATTAGAAAGTGTAACAAATGTCCTAATATTTTTGTTCACATTTTATAATTTAAGTTTTAAGAAAGCTATTCAATACGCTTCTACTAAAATAGTTTTACTATTTAACTCTCATTTTTCAATGAATATAAGACAAAAGTCCCGTCCGTGGACGTCCCTACATCTGAAACACAAGATAATTTTTACTGATTCTCAAACAATTAAAAAAAAATTACTTTTTTTTCTTTAGTATTAACTAATTTAAAGTCTCTAGTTAAGGTCTAACTTAATATTTTTTTTAATATATAATTTTTACTAAGGAATTAATTTTTAAACTTTGTCCCTGAAAAATTAAGTTTCCCTCCATGGACAAAGAATATAACTTTAAAAAATATTATAAATGGCAGCTCATGTCAAATCATCATGTAAGTTTATAAGAGAGGCTGACAATTTGTTCTTTAAGGAAAAATTTTCGTTCTATTTCGAATTTATTGAATATATTACAATTTGTTAGTTCCATTTAGAGCTTGGTAAGTTATCAGTGTCCACTCAGTGGACATCATAAATAAGTTAAGAAAAATCTAATTTATAATTAAAATACAAAGTTTTGATAGGTTTAGTATCAAATTTAATAAAAATAAGTGTACCACTTTAGCCACGTAAAAATCAAAGCTAAGTTTCAAAAAATTCAAAACTTAGTTTTTGTTTCCTCCACGGACACGGCATCTCCACAGAGAGGATGAAATTGTCAGTGAAAGTGACAAAATATCAAAAATCATGATACAGTTAGATAAATTAAAATAATATCAATTAAAAGATCATTGGTAGATATTTTTTTTATGAAATTTATTGATTTCCCATTGTCTTTTTTTAAAAAAAATTAAAATTGAAATAATATTCTCAAAAAGAATTGAGGTAAACAATTCATATAGAATATTTATAATATTAAAGCTTCAATAATGTATAAAAAACATTTTAATAGCTAAATTTATTTTTAGAAAAAAATGGGAATATCAAAAAATAAAAAGACAAAGCAGTCAGATGCTCAAATTCTGAAGAGAAGAGAGTAGAAAAACTTAATACGAGACTTACTAGATTGTTTATTAATAAATAAATATATGACATTCCTTAACCTAGTATATAATTGATTATTGTCCTGCAAAATGTTGACTTTCATTTATTTGAAATTGTTTGTAAATATTATTTAACTAATGCACAGTCAGTGCCATTATTTAAAAAGTGCTATTTATTTTAGAATGTTAAGTTTTCTTGCACTGGTTTTTAATAACTAATTTTATTGTTTAACTATAAGAAATAAAGCTGTACCAAATCTGCCCAAGAATTAGTCAATTATGCTTTCGTTTAAAATGTAAAAGTTCCGTTGTCTATCATGTCTCCTTCGTAGGCAGGTCAAAAATTAAAAAAAAAAAAAAAAAAAAAAAAAAACAGTGAAAAATAAAATAGAAAACTTGACCACTAATATAATGTTATTTATTAAGCTAAAATGGAAACATCCATGCAATTTTTAAGATTTTATACATACTATTGTAAAATAAAATATTGTAAAATTTTTTTTAGCTATTTGTACCTTTTTCATAAGAATGGCCCATATCACAATTTTTTGATTTTTTATTAAATTTTGAAATGTGTCAAGGACTTTTAGTTCACCCTGTATATATGAACTAAAAGTCCTTGAATTCCGGAAGCAAATGTGCATCTACTTTCTCAACCAGCGGGAGTGTTCTGCCCTAAACTTTCTCATATACTTCCCCAAAAAGGTGCCGTTTACCCTTATCCCGTGCGGCTAAAAAAATTCAAACCTATTGTTACCCAGAATCCAATGACTACCAGAAGGTTTTTCATTATAGTGATTGAAAAATATCTAGGTAAAGAATTTCAAAGAGATGCATAACGATTTCCCTCTCTTACCGGCTCAAGGACAAACTGATGTAATTCGCTACTCCGTAATGAAATTCCATCAGTACGCATGCGCGTGGAGATAACGGATTCTCTTCAAAAGTAAATTATACAGACCGACAGACAGTCAACCCTTTGACGGATTTGATCCAAAATTTTACGCGAACCTACATTCATGATGATAAAACTGTGTACCAAATTTTATTCATCTAGCTATTCAAGTTTTCGAGTTATCGTGTTCACAGACGGACATAATTCCAAAATTGTGGTTTTCGGACTCAGGGGGGTCTAAAACGTGGAGATTCGTCAAAATCACGAGTTCGAATTTTTTGACGATTACAATACTTTCTCTTCGTATACGAGACGGTAAAAATGAATAAGTACAACATTAGGATGCCCCAGGAGCTTATTTGCAAAAGCCATGTACAAGGAAATAAGCTAACAAAAATTAATAATTTTTCAATTACATATACACATTTTAATGATTCAAAATAGTTTAAAAGCAAAGAAAATAATTGGGGATTTTCAAGCAATTTAGAACTAAAAGCAATAATTTAACATCCCTGGTTATCACAGGTAAGATGGTTTTGTAAGGGTTTCAGTAGAATTAAATCAATGCCAAATGTTTAAACCCGAGCATTTTTTTAAAGATTACTAATAGATTCCTTGATCATTACACAGAGGAGACAAAAATTTCCATCACCAAAAGTTAGAGAAAAATAACAGAACATAATGCATGAATAGAAATATTTCAGAATTTTAATATTAGTATAAAAAAGGGAGAGAAATTACCCATAGTTCCTAACTGTTGAGGTGTTAGTTCAGAAGTTGTAAGCGGGTCCATGGACATGTTGACAGTTAGTAAGGAACGGACAGACTGTCGGTCAACACTACAAATAGAGCCCTGACGATTATGCCGATGAGGACCAAGATTAGATCCACTTCTCATAACCTCTGAAAGAGCAGACATGCAGTCAGTACAGTACACGTACAAAGTGAATTAAAGACAGACCAGAAACTTTAACCCATTAATGCCTAGTGTCCGATTTTAGGGATGCTTATAAAAATGCATCATAAACTCACAGGAATTATTTTTTCAACATAAATTACACAAAAACATACTTTTAAGTATTAATTTCTTTTATACTCAATCAATGATAGCACATACATTCGGCATTCGGTTGATAATTGATAATGTAACGTTTTTATTTTCCAAGTCCGACTCGGAAAGTAGCTTTTTGCAGTGTGAAGAAATGGTTAAGTTTGTTCAAGTACTTATCAATTGATTTACTTGTATTTAACAAATATCTCAGTAAATACCATTGTAAGAATGTTTTCTTTTAGTAATTTTACATAATTTTAGATTTTGATACGTTTCTTTTTTTAGCATTAATAGGACTTTGTCTAAATAGGAATGTTAGACTTAGGGAGGCAATAAAACATGAATTGATCAGGCAGGATTTTTTTTTTGCAATTTTCCAGTTGATTTCAGGACATGTAATATGAACCCGAGAGAACACGCGCCTCCTTCGCGAACACTAAGACACGCAGGGGTCATAGAATGACACCAAACTAAAATTCAACCTTGCGCTGTTAAAATCATTATATTTTTAGTTTCAAAATAATGCTTTTGGCTTTTAGACATTAAGAATACAGTGCTTAACACAAATCAAATCTACTCCATTATTATCCACTAATAAAGCACGGATTTCTAGAGGTTCTTTTTTCTCGCATGTCTTTCACGTGAAAAGTGTGGGACGGATTTCATGATAAATATGTTTGTTCACTCCACAATTAAAAGTATCATGCTATTGTTGATGAATAACTCCCAACTCTTCACAGGGCTTGTCACATCTTTCGCTGGTTCTTTTGTTCCAGGTAAGCACAACACAAAATTATGACAGCGAATATTTTGCCTAAATTTTGTTTTTCTCCACTTAATGCCCTTTTTTGATGAAAAGAATTCCAAGTAATTCACATCTTCATTTCCAGAATCTCCGTCCTCTTCCAATTCCGTATCATGCTCACAGAAACTTTCATGATCTGAAAAAATCTCTTCTAAAACATCCTCAGGTCCATTGTCTTCCTTGTTGAAGTCTGGATCTTCATCAGTTTCAACTTCAACAAGAAGTTTATGTAAGCGCTCCATTTCTTTTTCTTATGGAGTCGGCATTGTGAGAAACAGTTAAATACTTAAATTCAGCAAGGAAAATAATGAACTGACCACATTAGCTACGCTTAATAACTAGTCTGTGGAACAAACAAAACAGAAAGATGCACGCTATCATTTAATAACCCCAGTAAATGACCAAACATGTATTAGGGGACGAAAAATTCCGGAAATACTTTCTAAATACTCAGAAAAGGCAGGGGGTGACTAACTCAGCTACTGATAAGAAAGAAATGAACAGGTGGCTAGTTTTCTAGGAATCTGAGTTTTCCCGAGGGCTTGGGGTCATAAAATGACCCCTGCATGTCCTCCCGGGTTAATATACAAAATATTATTGAAAAAATGCAACTCGGGCATTAATGGGTTAAACTGTACCTCTCCTTTCTAAGTCTGAAACATCTTGATCTTCATGAGAATTATATTTATTTATGTCAATATTTGAATTTTGTTTTTTTAATTAATATTAATCTTCCTTTCCTTAAGAATCTATTGACCCGATTGTTATTCATCATTATACAGCTAGCATACAGATTTATACATTTGCTATTCCTGAGCATACACCTTGTTAATGAACAGTAGAACCCTGGGAATCCAAACTAATTGAAGCTGACCTCTATTCAGATTCCGGAAAATTCTGTAAAATACTCTTGGGGTCTCTCAAATGCAGTAGAGTATTGACTCTGGGTGCTATGTGAAAGCATACAAAAAAGAGCAAGCGGCGATTCACATGGTACAGAGGCCCTCAACTTGTTTGTTGCAAGAGGCCTTTTACCCTCAACTTGTTTGTTGAGTGTAAAAAGAAAGATATTTGAGTCTGTTTCTACTAATTTAGGTGCTGTATTCATTCTTATAAACCAATTTGAATACTTCCTTTAAGTTAGGAATAAACATTAGCTTTGTTTCTGATTCGTAATTGTTATTTTCCCTCTATTTTTCAGTAAATTAAAAAAAGGTTTTCGGATTATTTGGAATTTCTGATTCCCAGTGTTCTACTATATTTAATTACAGATGTTAATTATTTGTAATTGTAAAGTTTCTGTTGCTAAATGAATGTAATTTTACCTCCATTTGCAGAGATGTTCTGACTGCCTACTTTGTTGACAAGTTTTTCTAGTGATTTTGGTCTGCTTCTTCTGCGTCTTCTAAGCAACCTGGGAATTTTTATAACAAAATCTTATTCAAACATTTATACTAATATTTTTATGTAATGATATTTAAAATGAAAGAAGCATGTTTTACCGAGCAACAAATCCTAAAAGAGTTATTCCAACTGTTACTGAAATAAAGGTAATTTTTGCTTGCATAGAAACAGATACTGGTAAAAGTCTAACAGGTAATCTTAATCTCAGATCCATAGTTGTACCTAAAAGTATAAGTATACATATCAAAATTAGGATTATTATATGCATCAAAAATATTTGTAAATTCATTGAAAACATAACACAGAAATTCTAAAAACAAAGACATGGCTCATTAAGAAAACATTTCCTGCATGCCTCCTCTAGTTTCTACTGCAATTTCATGAGAATATAGAAGTGAAAAGGCTTAAATGCTAAATCCTTCAAGAAATGCCTCCAATTTTCGAACTTCTCTGATGGGGGTTTTGGTCGATAACGACAAGATCCTTGAAGTTATTCCAGCAATATTTAAAACTGAAAAAAATTATTACCCATAGGCTACCAATTTGTTTTTCTGGCCACAAAATACAAGTCCCTTATTCTGTCCATGGCATATACTGCTCCTTTTGTTCTATTGTAGAATGTAACTACTTCAGTGTTTTTAAGTCAATGATATTTTGGGATGCTATGTCTATGTGTCTCTAAAATTGAAAGGGTTTTATCTTTTCCCATAAAAAAGCTAGTTTGATCACTAGTACCGCTTTCTAAAGAGTTGCAATCTGCTCTTTTTCAGATGGCTGAGTATTAAATGTCTTTATTATTTAAATCTCCTAATTCTTTGTTAGTCTCTTCATCCAATGAAACCATGACTAACAACATTTGAAGAATTTTCATTTCTTGATCAAAAATCAAAGGAGGGAAAACTTTTTAGAACAGCTTGAAAGTGTCATGGCTTCACAATGAAAAACAGTAGCACGAAAGTGCGCACGGTGTTGTAAACACCCCAAATCCTATAAAACATAAAAATATTTCAAAATTTGCTGGTTTCATGCCTAGAACATGGCCATGAGTGCATACACTGATGGACACTTCAGGTTCCATGAAAGATTGGCAGAATTTTCTAGTTGCGGGTGTCGAAACGCCCTGTGCATGTCTTCCCGGATTAAAGAGCATGTGCATTATGAACTTTTTATTTTATTGCTTTATTAATAAATATAAACACAAATTTACCTAGGCAAAATTTTAAAATATGAATAAATACAACAGCTCCATTTAGCAATAATGCAATATTTACTTTTTGTATGAAACAATGTAAGCATAATACTTTGATAGCTGCATATAATTTCATTAAGATAACTCTCAAAATTGTCTCTAACATCATAAAAAGTTATTCATGAATTTAGATAGAAACAGATTACAAAGTGTGTGTAACATTTATCTTCATTTCCAAGTTCATAAACAAAACAGATTTTTAAAAACAAACTTTATGAAAAAAAATGGCATTCAATTATGAATAAATATAACAGATTGGTTCAGTTACAGTAAAAGCTTAACTAACCGGCATGCTCGGGAAACTCCGATTTCCGGATACCTGAAAATTCCGGATAGTTGAGTGTGACGGGAAAACCGGGGGGGGGGCCGGCCCGGTAGATTGCAGGGTTTTTTTAAAGATTTTTTCGGCCAAATAATTTTTTGTCATTTTGAAATGTGCATTAAATATAATTTTTAAGAATATTTCTGTATCTTCCATAACATTGTATTTACAAAACATATTATGAAGATTTTAATTTAACATTGATGATAAAAATTTTTAAAAAGTATGATCTGTAGCCAAATTTTTACCGTAAATATATAGACTCTAAAAATATAAACATAAAAAAATAGCCAACGAAACTGAAAAATATTCTACTCAGCAAGCATAATAAAACTCTTTTAAGTGATCATAAACAAATCGCAGATTGAATATGAAAATTAATTATCTTTTAGAAGATCGCAAGGGTTGTTGCGCAATACTCGCGCCTCCAATTCTCCTGCACTTGATATTACGTAATTGGAATCAACATCTGCCGGTATTTGGAGAGTAAATAAATAAAGGAAAAGAAGGAGACTTACCAATCTGGAGTACCCCCCTTGAGCTTTTTTTTTACCGATTCTGTCCCTTTGCCTTTTTTTGGTTGTTGATTTCGTTTTTAGGTCTTGTTTTTCGTCGAAAGGTGAGGGCCTTTCATTTATTTATTTATTTTTGTTCTCATTTTTGCTTTCGAACATCCCCTCCTCCCTAAAACAAGTCTGTGTAAATCACAGTACTGTATGTTGTTTTTTCTTCTTTCTACGCCGCTCCTCTGTGCGGAACGAACGTTGCATTCCAGAAATAAATTGTCCGCCTGAATGGAACAGCGCGTGCTAAATTTTGGCGCGCAGATGCAAAATTTTTAGAAAAACTCATTTTCTAATTTTTCCGGTTAGTTGAGCTTTCCGGATACTTGAATGCCGGATAATCGAGAGTTTACTGTAATTTTTTTTATTATGAAAGAAATAAACAAAATTAATCAATGAACCAAAAAAATTTCGAAAGATATTTTAGCAAAAATACAATTTAAGTCAAACATTTATTTTTGTTGATACTTTAAAACTGTAAAATTTTTATCTTTTCATAACAAAGAGAACAGTTGATTTTACTTTTATTAAAGACATGTCGAATATGAACTTATATTTGCAACATAATTATAGAATATGATTAACCCTCAACTGGGGAGGAGCAGTCTGACAGACGGCTAAGGATGGTTTACCCATCACCCCTACTCAATTTTTATTTCAATTGAATGGATTCATTCTGTAGCTTCTCAATTTGTGATCTTGACTGCACGTGTACATTTTCTTGAAGTTTCTGAGCCTGCTTTTTTAAATATTCCAGCTATTTATTTCCGCACAGTCTATCAGACCACACCTCCCTGCTGGTGTTCCAATATTTATGAAAGCATTTAAACCCAGTCCTCAGAAAATCATACAACCTTCTTATTCTCGCTATGATGCAGAACTTTAACCTTCCAGCGGGCGGCTAAAAGTTTAAACACGAGCAGGCGAGTGTCGTACTTTTTACAACACAATAAGTTTCTTAATTTTTACCCTTGTAATTGCAAGTTACTTTATTATAGTAATAAGAGACACATCAGAAAAGCAAATTCTTTCATCAAGAGTGAAAATTTATTTTTATATTATTTTCAAAATCTAAAATTATAATGAAATCAAAGAAAGCAATGGGATTTAATACTATTATTTTCTTAAAAAAAGGTATTAAGCAATATATAATAAAATATAGCATAATACCAACTAAGATTATACAACAAGGACTTCTTCTTAGTTTCTTATCATTGTCTTTGCATTCGAAACATTGAACTTTTGACATAGAGTGATGCTTACAAGTACACACTATACAGGGTGAGTTTAAATTGTTTTCACAAAATAAGAGGAGTGATAGTACCCATCCAGACGAGCAATAACTACCATGGAACATAGGGCCGCATTCCATACCGAGAGGCAGAAAAGACTCAAGTCGAAACACATCGAGGACGAACAAGTCATCGCCTCCAACGTCGTTTTGTACCTGCCTACATAGAATATCTCCCAAGCAAGATGGCCTGGTCGATCCTGCAAGATGGATTGGACGTGGTGGACCTGTGGCTTGGCCTCCTCACTCACCGGACCTCAACCCACTGGACTTTTTCTTATGGGGGCACATAAAATCTTTAGCATATGAGATGAATGTGGACTCGGCTGAAGATCTCGTAGCGAGAAATGCTGTTGCCGCAGACAAAATTAACACAACACCAGGAATCTTTGAGAGGGTGCGCCAGTCCCAGATAGCAAAGAAGGTTGCCATTTCATTTTCCATAGGCTGTCCACAAAAGCATTTCCACGCAAACCGTTTCAGAAACCATTGCTGCAATGTTTACACAGGAAAGCTCCTTATGAACCACCTGTTCCATCATGTGTAGCCTCATCCGGTATAGTGGTTATTGCGTTTGCCTTCCAACTCTCCCCGGCCTCCTCTATAAATGAGGGTTCGATCCCCGGCTCAGAGGACTTTGAAGTTTGTGAGAGTATGGCTTTGAAGAGGGGGTGAAAAAGGGGGGTTGGATCTCTCTGTAGGAGTAAGGCTTTGGAGGGGGTTTTATTTTGTCCACCGAAGGAGGGCTCTTAACAATCTTTTGAAAGGCCCGAAACAAGCTTGTAATGAAAACTTGTGGAAATCTTACTGAAAACATTGTTTTTTGTTGACTAGCGAACCTTTCCGCTACCTTGCCACAAGATTCAACCCTTGTCATGGAAACCTTTGTGACAACCCTTTACCCTTGCTGATGACAAGGTTTCCAAAACCTTTTAGACAAGCTTTCTTTGTTATCTGGGGTCATTCCTTCGTCGGTGTGAACTGTGCAATGACACGAGCAGCCGCCACTTTCAACACTAGCTGCAAGTTTTTCTCTGATCAATAAATCAGATTGTGCAACTTTTGGTATCGTTCATTTGCTTTCCCAACACCATTGTAAGTTCATGCTGAAATTCTCATTTTACTCTTTTCTGCCTCCCAGAGTGGAATGCGACCCTATATTCCATGGTAATTATTGCTCTTATGGATAGGTACTATCACCCCTCTTATTTTGTAAAAACAATTTAGACTCGCCCTGTACATTACACCTACTGTATTTCGTGGATTTTGATGACCGTATTATTTCTCTCAAACAAACCACAAGCTTTTTTTCTCAATGCTGGTTGCTGTTCCTTGCTTTTTCAGGTTGTGACATATAATTTAGATTTAAAGACATGATAATGTCATGCTGATGATCAGATTTTTTGGACTCAAGTAGTGAGGTTTTTCAAGAAAATTCTTCAGCTTGGTGTATTATTGGCAGGATTATTAAACATTTTTGACAATGCAAAGTGAAATATTAAATCGCTGTAAAGTGCACTGGATATATAATTATCAAACTGAAATGTTAAGACATGAAATTTTTTTTTTAGATTACAGAAGAGGGTGCGTGTTGTAATTTTTACGACAGAAGCATAAAACAGTATAAATTACCTTGAAACTTGGACAAACCCATTTAATCCTGAAGAGAAGGGTCACATAAAGGAATAACAATGACCTTCAGACAGTTCTGACTCCGAATGTGAGAACAAGGCATGAAAAATCCTCTTTGTCGTAAAATTTGAGCAGGCGCGCCCGCTGGAAGGTTAAGAACTTTAAAATGAAGTAGAAAGTGATTTCAGAGAAGTTTTTGATGAAAGTTCCCACCCTACTAATTCTGATTTATCCGAATTTGAAGATGTAGAAGATCGACAAGAAACTTAACTTTCTTCATGTAAGGATTATTATTATACTGAAAATATCGTTTTCTGTGGTTATTTGTTGAAACAAATGAACTGTTAAAAATACTGCTCATAATATCATCTGACTTCCAGAATTAGCCTATTGCTATTTTCTACAGACTATTGGATACGAGTACTGTAAATTCATACATTTTGTTAGAAAGCTATTCTGTATACCATGTTATGAATAGAATGCAGCTTCTCAGACCTCTAAAGAGAATTAGTTATCCTGAAAATAAGAAGAGTAGAAAATCTAAGAATAAATCAAGAATTGAGAATGACAGTGAAGCGAATTGTAGGAAGAGATACGGAGGTCCAGGAGAGACTGATAAATGTTATCAAAATTCTTAAGTTCTGAAGTGATCACATTAAGAGGAGTCTACTATAATAGTTAATGGGGAACTTCAGCAATTTTTAAAAACACGTGAAAGCCATTCGTATTTGTAGAAAAATTCATTCTAATTTCAAATATACCAGTGAAATTTTACAGAAAAATTTATTTATTTAAATATTGAGAATGAAAGATGCACTGAAATAGCAGGAATCATGATGCAATCCGAAACACACTCTCATTGGCCGAGTAGATTCTGACGTCAAGGGTGCCTTCCTTCACATACTTCTCTTTCGCTAGTTCTGTACTCTGCTTTGAATCAAGGCATTTGTACCAGCTAAGATTTTAAAAGTGAAGTTTTTAGCTTAATGCCTTGAAAGAATGTGTATCTCTCTGAATGCAACAGATTTTCCAACAATCAGCACTCAAATGTGACATACTACTCTGTAGTATTTTTATGGATCTCTTTGAAAGCTTCGGAACAAAGCAAGCTACTCACTTTCTATCAGTAAAATCCTGATCGCTTACTTATTTTATTACAAGGGAAGTAACACAGATGTTTTGTCAGTACATGTGTCTGTAATTATTCAGTTCCAACAAAGAAACTGGACACAAAACGCCGGCTTGTAAATTATCTCATAAGAAAAGTTGTTTTGACCTTCCCTTCAGTTACCGGAACAGGGCTCTATACTATACAGAAAAGGATTCGCCTGAGGAAAACGGATAGGTTTTCAAAACCATCAAGCAACAATAAATTGCAGAGGGGCCCTCGGGCATTCCGAGAAGACGCTGCGATTTCTGTTGCACAAGCAAGAAGAGAAAGATAAGAACCTGATTTTGCATGATGTATTAAATTTCGTATGCCTACAGAAAAAAAAAAAAAAAACAGGAATTTATTTATTTCAGAAGTTCCGTTCAAAATAATTTCAGGTATGGCACTTTTTTAAAAACACACCTGTGCCTTTTAAAAATTAATTTTATTTTATATGGTTTTATTTTACTACGCTTTATTTTATTATATAAATTAATTCCTTTGTACTAGTATTATTAATTTTAAAATACTAGTTTATACTAATTAATATAAAATCTGGTAAAAACAACTTATATAAAGAAATACACTAAAAAATTAAAAATGATAAAACTGTAACCACTTTCGTAAATTGGAAAAAAAAAAATCCCTTTTCGGCAAGCTTGAAGGCAAAGGTAGATTCCTTTACGTTAATGTTACAAAAGTAATGAAATATTACATATTGATCAATACAGACATAGCCAATGACTTTATTGTTTCTATACATTGCAATATTTACGCTGTGATTCTGTTTTCATGACATTTAATTTTTTTTACTATATCAAGGTTTTATCATTCCATTTTTCATTTCAAAAAGTTATGATAGATTTTTCGGTCAATACATTGGTCAATTTTTTTTTATATCTCAGCACATAATCATTCAACAGGTAGGAGTCATAAAGAAATAAGCAACTCAGTGGCGCAAATATCTCCTAGATAACATTAAGCTAACCTATCTCAAACAGTACCAAGAAATTGACACTTGACACGGATGAAGAACTACTCTAGATTTAAAAATCAGTTTATTTAATCTAGGTTACCATATAATTGTGCGAACGTTGCTTTGTCATATGCTAAAATCACATGACATGAAACATTTAAACATTACTAGAATGGGCTCATTTAGAGAATCCCCTGGTTACAGAGATAATAGTCACTAAATTCTTAACACAGAAGAAAATAAAAATTATTAAACATTGTGAGTTCCAAATTTAATACGTGTGTTTAAAGCTGAGGATATTGTTCGCTCCAACTACTAGTTTGGCTCCTTTTCTAATTTATAGCAACCCTTTGACGCCGCCATCCTGCATCTCTGTCAGAATTAGAAGTTGTTGTTTGGTTTTCATGTCTGCAAGTGGTATGAGCATTGGAGCTCGCCTATGTATTTCACATCATGTTTTTATTAGATAATGAAACGCTTATCTACTCTACCGCATGAGTAACGCATTCGATTATACATATTCAAGATTGTTTTAGTATTTCACAACGCATTCACTTCAAGTGTGACATCGCAGTTACAATGTTCAATTTTATTACTATTGTTCGCAATTGGCTCTTGCATGAGCATATTCAACTTATGCCAACAGGCAGCAGCCACTGAATTTATATCTGTATATATTGGAACAACCTGTATATATGTAAATAAATCATATATTATAAATAATCAATACAGTTTGCTCAATTCGACGAATAAAACGCAAACAGATATCAATGCAGCCATTTTGACCAGTAAATTTAAATCTTCGTTGACAGTTAAAAGCAAATACTCAGGCAGAAAACCCTCAAAACAATTTTAAAGTTAATTAGATGTTTTTCTATATAAAAAAGGATAGAGAGATCTCTTATATATCTTTTATGGCTATTTTATATTAAATTTATTAAACAAATCTTGGTGCAGCCATGTTTAGTTAAATATCAAATTAAAGTAATCTGGCAAATTAACTAATTATCAAATTAACTATTAAAATTAACTGTTTGATGAATTAAAATGAACTATTTACTTAAATAAAATTAAATATTTAATTAATTTTGACGATGTCTTCACTAAAACCTTTTTTATGGCTTATAGTATATGGCAGCAATCTTAATTTTGTAATTATCTAATAATTATCTTAATTTAAATAAAAATTATTGTGTCTATGTATGTATGCTCCACATCTCCCCCTAAACCACTGGACTGATTTCCACCAGAGTTAGCACACTTTTTATTTAAGACAAGAGAAAGGTCCCCTTCAAATTTTCAAAGCCCCAAAGTTACTTAAAATTTCAGTTAATTAAAAATTAAGCAAGTCGTTTTTCCGCGATATCTTTGGAAAACATTATCTCACGAAACTATTTTTTACACACTTATATTTTTCAGTGACAAAAATTTCACTTCCATACAATTTGTTTCTCTCATTTTATTATTTTTTAAAAATTAATTTATACAGAATTTGCAACAATATTCTTTATTGTTGAAGATCAAGCATAATTCGAATATATATATATAGTTGCCAGAATACATTCACAGAATTCTGGACGAATGCTGAAAGAAAATTTTAAAAATAGACAATTAACAATTTATATCAGGACCAACTAATGATTGATTTATTTTCATTCTTTAAATTGATGTATAATTAACTAGTTAATTTAATTGTTTCAACATATTCATTGAAACCTTTCTTTTACTTTAGTAATTGTTAACAAAATTTGAAGTAGTTATATAACAACTAATAATTTATGGAGAAAACGGCTGTTTTTAAAAATCATTTGTTTCAATTGATATTCACATTTTAATTAAAAACGTTTCAGATAAGAAAAAAATTTGTGTATTATAATTTTTATACAATAGTAGTTTTTACTTTAGAAATATGATGGGAGCTCATAACTTCTAAGCAATTTTAGCTGACAAAAACCTTTAATATAAAAGTTGTTCGCTATGATAAGGTGATAATTCGCCTAATTGAATTTTTTCTCTGTCTTTAGTCGAAACAGAGCTATGGGGAAATGTCAAAATGGGGGAGGAGAATGAAAATGGCATTTTAGCTCATAATTTCTGAAAAATTGTAGGTATCAAAAAAGTTTCATTACAAAAGTTGTTTATTATGAAGAGGCAATAATTTGAATATTTTTAGTTATCATGCTATCTTCAATCGTAAAGGAATTATGGGAAAATGAAATTTTCAGTCCCCTACCATTTCCACCCCCTTTTAGCTGGTAAGCCCATCTACAAACTCGGCCAATATTTTCACCGACCTTGCAACATATCCCTCGCTGGTTAAGATCTAATCAAAATTACTCAAGTTACCGTGTTCACAAGATAACATGGGCAAAAGCGTTAGATGTATACGTCTCTACTAATACTAATACGGAAAAGAACATTTTGCCCTCTATTTTCATAAGTATTAGAGCTGCAAGAACGAAAGCAGGTGGAAGAGACTGCAAATGCCGAGAGCTTTCCAACAAGGGGTAATATGCATAGGTTAAAACGTACTTTAAGTTAGGGGGAAAGCAGGGGAAGGGCGGGAAAATCACTTTTCAGCTCATAACTTCTAAGCATTTGTAGCTATCGAAAAAGTGTAAATACAAAAATTGTTCGTTATGATAAGGCGATAATTCGCCTAATTTGAATGTTCTTTCTATTTCCAATTATAAAGGATTTATAGAGAAATGAAAATTTCCACCCCTCACTATTTCCACCCCCTTTGAGCTGGATAGCCCATCTACGAACTCGACTGAGATTTTAACTATCCTTACAACATATCCCAGGCTGGTTAAAATTAAATCAAAATTACTCCAGTTATCGTGTTCACAAGATAACATGGGAAAAAGCATTATACATATATATACCTATATATATATATAAAAAAACCTTTTAACGAAGGGTGGTTTTGAGTTCTAGGGGTCATGATCGATGAAGATCTGCAGAAATTTTCCGAAAGTCATGTCATGAGAACCATTGCAATAGGTAGATTTCCTATAAGGAATCTACCTAAAAGAAAACATACGAACAAAGTATCTGTAAGTAGTAAGCCTTCTTTACTGCAAAGTAAGTTTTTTTCATTATGTCAGTTAATTTTTGAATTATATAAAAAAACTATGTAAATTTATAACAATATTCAAACCAGACCAAATGCGACTGATCTAGGAATTTAAGTGCTGCCATCAACAAATTCGAGATGCACGATGAGATAAATTTATCCCACCTTTTCTCAACTATAATAATTGATGAGCAAACTAACTTTTAAAGACTAATTTTGATTTTAATGCATTCATTGAATATAAAGAATTTATTTTGAATCAAAAGTTAATTTTGCGAATTATTTTGCTGAACTACAAATGAAAACGAATTTTATTATAAAAAAAGTCGTGAATTTAAACTAATTTTTAAGATATTCTTGTTAATTTACAATAGTACCGGTAATTTTTAAAAAAATAAAAGAAACATTCGAATACCCATTGAAAAAATTTATGCTATAAAATAATATAAGCAAGTTTTTTTAAAATAAAGATTCTTAAAGAATGTGGGATCTTCTATATTTTTACCCTTTGAGGGGTAATGGCCTCTCAAAGGGTAAAAAAATTAATTCCATGTAATCAAATGGGAAAAAAATAATTAACTTTAACTATTTGCTTTAAAATATCTTAATTTTTTTGCTGCTAACCTCACCTTATACTTCTTTTAAAAACAAAAAAAAGATATAGAATCCTGAATTTACTGTGCTTCATGATATACAATTTTAATAGGTACAATATAGATTAATAACTCGCATCAAAATGATCTCCACAGGCATGATGAACGCTGCTTGCTGATAATTCCGGATTTAGCTTCGGATCTCTCTTCATCGCTTTACACCACTTTTTGCGAATAACATAATTTTTTGGCACATTGATAAATAATTTATCGGGTGCCGTTACAGTTGCATTACGACATTTAGGAACAATACAATACTTGTATCTTTCCGACATTATTTTATCTAATGTGATAGTCGTAAACTATAGAAAAAAAGAGAATCTTTATAGAGCGAGAACGGGAAGGAAGAGTGTTTCTCCCCTGTCTGGCAATTTTGACGTCAGACCCGTTTCGCGCCGAAATGTATCGTTTTATCCGCGTTTTCTGAGAGGCAAACTTTGATTGCAAATTTTAAAAAAACAAAACTGTCTAGAAATTATTTTTTTTAATGTTATTGTTCGTTTCGAAGCATTTTAAATTGATTTAAAAAATTTAAAAAAATGCTGAAGTTCCCCATTGTTACATATTATTTTTGTCATACATTTATACAATGGAAAAATAAAAATATATATTTGTTTTTTAAAAGATTCATATTAGCTATATTTTGTTTTCCACGAAAAATGTATGTAGCAAAATAATTTATTTTCCTGCTGATATTATCTTTTGCAAAATCTAAAAAATATATTTTTTATATTAAAAGAAAGATCTACAGAATATATAGGCAGAATTTCATACTGGTATTTTTATTAGAAAATTTTATTTTGCTTTTTAAACAATGCGGTCTCGTAGACCACACCTCCCCAGTTAAGTCCAAAATTTTCACCTCCCCAGTTACGGGTTAAGCTGTTTCAACACAATGGAAAGAAACAGCTTAAAATCACAAAATTTCATAATGCAAAATAGAAAATTTATAATTATTAGCAAAATCTTTGAAAAATATTCTATCCTATTGATTTGTGTTCTTATATTCTATATACAGTGGGGCACCGTTTATATGTTTCTTGTTTATATCATTTATACATTTTTTTTTTAATGGTCCCAGTAAAATAAAATGCATATTAACGTTAAATAATTTCATTTATACATTTTCCTGAAATCGCAAATTTCATTTATATGGGTTTTTTTCAAGAACTCATGAAGAGAGAAAATACGCATTTCAACCTCAGATTCCCACCTGCCGATTGTCCAGTCTTAGAAAAGGCATGCGACCTTGACCAAAACCTGCCCAGTTGAACAAAAGCCATATCCCTGAGGAATGTGAGCATCCCACTTTCTACAGATAAGGGTTGGTTTTATGCTCACTCCAGGCCCAGCAGGAGTCTTTTCCTGTCAGCTTCAGTGTCTGGGTTTTATCGTTCACTAGCAGTTCATGATGACTTCGCACAAAAGAAAATCTCTGTCGTTGAAGGAAAAAATGTGCATTTTAAATTAAGTGGATGAAAAACAACATTTAAAAAGAATGGATCTTGCAAAAGAATTAGGTTTACCAGTTTCAACTTTAAACAAGCTAATTTATAAGCATAAGATGAAGGAAAGCCATCATCAAAGTGGATCTAGTGCTTCAAAACTACTTCAGTCCAAAGCGGAAAATTAGCTGATGTAGAAAAAGTACTTTTACAGTGGTTTAATCAGTGTCGTAGTGTAAAAATTCTCATCAGTGGTCCTTTGCTAATGGAGAGAGCACAAGAAATTTTGAAGAAGCTGAATGTGGAATGAGATGCATCATTTTCCTCAGGATGGCTTCACAAGTTTAAATTAAGACACAGCATAACCGCCAAAACTATAAGTGGTGAGTCTGGAGATCTTGACTGCGAAACAGTGGATGATTAGATTCAAAACCAATTGCCAGATCTGATAAGAGGATATGAACAAAAAGACATTTTCAATGCAGATGAAACAGGTTTGTTTTATAACCTTCTGCTGTCAAATTGGATATGTGCCATGGTGGAAAAAAGAGTAAAGTGTGATTGACAGTGTTATTGTGTGCCAATGTAGATGGATCTGAAAAATTATCTCCTTTGATTATTGGCAAATGAAAAAAGCCCCGCTGCTTAAAAAATGTGAAAACATTACCAACAAAGTACCTAAGCAATAAAAAATCATGGATGACCATGTCTTTCTTTATCAATTGGTTAAAAGGATTAGATGATAAAATGCGAAAACAGAAACGGTGAATCATTTTATTCAATTATCGGTGTCCAGCTCATCCACCTGATACAGACTTTCTAAAAAACATAACTGTCAAGTTTTCCCCAGCAACTTGCAGCCACTGGATTTAGGAGTAATAAAATCCCTAAAACAACATCATCAAAAACTTTTCATGAAAACAGCTATCACCAGTTTAGACCACGGAGACTCCAAAAATATGAAAATTGATGTCTTGCAAGCTATGAATTTCATAATGATGGCTTGGCAAAATGTTTTACAGAAAACGATAAAAAACTGCTTTGCCCTTGGCGTATTTTAACTCCAGTGGATGTCAATCCTATTGAAAATGCCGAATCTGAACATTTTGTTCCACCAGAAAACTGGTCAAATTTAAGTGATGTTACTGCATTTGAAGAATTTGTGCAATGTGATTCAGAACTTGCAATATGTTCTCTTCTAACAATCGATGAAATGATAGCAAATGAAGACACTAGCAGTGAAGAAGAGGATAATTGTACTGAAAAGCCTCTGCCAAGTTTTCAACAAGCTTTGGTGGGTTTTAACAACATGCAAGAATACCTCATTAGCAGTGATTTAAATGATAAAGTTAAGATGGCACTTTTAACTGTGCACAATGAACTTTTTTCTGTGCATTCCAAAAAAGCCCTACAACCTAAAATAACAAAATACATTTTGTAAATGCTGAATGAATCTGAATAGTAGTACTAGTTGTACATTAAATCTGGAATAAAAAGTTTTGTATTACCTACCTCTTGTATTTCATTTTCATGCAATATTTTAATTTACCTCTGACTTTTTATTGTTGGTTATTACGAAATTGTTCGTACTTTTGTGAATTTCGCTTATACGTTTTTTCATTTATACGGGGTTTTTTTCTCAGTCCCTTGAAAAACGTATAAACGGTGCTTTACTGTATGTTCTTTTTTCTCTCATTCTCTTGCCCTGCTGTTGTACTTCTCTTTCAACTTCTACATACTTAAGGAGTTTTAAAGCTCTTTGAAAGCGTGAATTCTTCACGCAAAATCTGATATAAGATTTAAATACAGAAGGTCAGAATCGACAAGAAAACTGAAACGGATGACATCAGATATAAAATCCAACAAGTAAAACAATTGTTCCAAACAATCCATTTAGTTTTACAGTAATTTCTTGATACTTAATCAAATTATAAACGCATAGAAATTTTTTACTTGAAAACAAATATAAATTTGCCATTCTTTTCTATGTCTTATTATTTGAAATTGTTTGTACATCAGTGCAGATAGATGCTTAAGCATTAAAATATGTTTCAATTTAAAAAACCTAGAACAAGTACCTGAAAACAAAATTTTCATATCTTATCAAGGACCGGAAATACAATGCGAAATAAATTCATTTACATAATTCAAAGCTATTTACTTTTTTAAATATTAATGATGAAATATATAAAAAATCTGCAGTGAGACTTTCACGGTCATATTGTTATTTATTTTAACGCCGCAAAATACAGTTGCAGTTAAATGAAGGTCGAAATTTCAATGGGTGTTTCCTTTTAAAAAACACAGTCGGTATTATGAAATAAAAATGTAATCACTTTAATAAAGAAATGTTGATAAAGAATGTATTTGAAATCACCTTTGCATTCTAAATTTTATATTTAAGTGTAGTTGCATCCAATACGGAATACCGCCATCTATGTGTTGCTTTGGATACTAAAGCTAACTCTGTTCTGTTTACTTTAATATTTTTACCCATAATTCTACAGTGCAGCTGGATTTGAGCAGACAACTTGAACTGGTTGTTGAGCGTGTTGTCTTCGTTTTCTACCTGAAGCATTAGTGAGTTGGGGGAAAGAACGTTAGTGGTTGTTGTCGCGAAGTTTTAATATTTTGATTTGACATAAAAGTTGTAATTTTGATTGAAACACTTTGTAATTGAACAGCTACTGAAATTAAGTGTGAGAATTCTTTGAATTATGTGAGCACGAAATAATATTTGGGTTTATTATGACGGCTACGTGATGTCAAACAAAATTGGTGGGATGGAAATCCTCAGGAATATAAAACAGGTAGCCAGCTCAGGTAAGAAACTGTTACGCTTACTTTTGTAAACTTTTTTTATGTATCGCATCTATGTATTTCTACACAATCATTTTAAATAAAATTATTTTTTTTTTTTGCTAACTTAATTAAATACATATATTTTGCGGTAAATAAAAAAAACTTCATTAGAAAAGATGGGAGAAATCCAGGTGTGATACTGGAAGTCCAGGTGCCGGTTATCTTGCAGCCACTTTTTCATTTTTAATTTTTTCTCATCCGCTAGTAAGGTTTCAATTATAAAAATTTTAAATTATTGATCAACATATGAATGTTTTCGAATTAATGATATTTTTTTACATTTATCTCTCAAAGTATACAGAGTGAAATAACTAAGAAATTTGCAATTCTGGCGTATTTTTTTTTTAATTAGTGTTTGTGATAAGAATATTCTTAGCAATAAAATGCCCATTTTTCCGAAAAATTTGTATGCTTCTGGAAAATAAAAGTATGCCTACCTGAATAGGTGTTTTTTTGAAACATTGTTTATTTTATTCATAGTGTTTTTTATTTACCTGTAATTTTGCATGAATCCTTATTTATGGTTTGAATTTAATTTCTGTAGGTAAATTCAAAGTTATTTTTTGTTTCATTAATATTGGACTCCACTTGTTCTTCTTTGGAAGTTTAGAATTATATTTGTTAATATAGAAATGTAGTATGACCCTTGCAATGTGATTTATATGCGAATGTGTTTCATATTCTATAAATTTTATTCATGATGTTAGATTTTTAACTGAAAATTCTTCTCCCTAGTTATGGGTTTGTTTATCATTCCAGTGTATATACATACATATATTCTGAATATTTAATGTAAAATTTTTTATTAAGAGTATTTTTTTGATATGTGCATTGATTAAGAGTATTCCAAGTGCATCTTCAAATGAAGAAGGAATATGTTTGGAATATTGAGACATAGGCTCAACTTCTAGTAAAAATATTATCTAATTCAGAAACTGAATTTTAAATTGTACATCAAACTTGCATTTTTAAGTAATAATTTGCAAAATATAATATGACAGTTACTATCATTGGATGCAGTACAGTTCTTTGCTGAATATTTTTTTAATTCAATGAAGGAAGTATTTTTATTTGGAATTCATCAAAAATTCTTCTAAATTGCTTCTAAAAATATTTTATTTTCGAACTCTAAATGTAATATCTAGAGCTAACCATCTAATCATGAATGAAAACTGCAAAGAAATTATACTGTTTTTACTTTCAAAATCACTTGGAATTACTAGAATTATAAAGCATAAGAACACTATCATAATTAATAACATAATTCTCCAGATTATGTTAATAATATTAAAATAAGGTTTTAAAAATTGTTAAGGAGCTGTTTGCGGTCTCAGTCTGGGAAGAAATGCTTAGGCATTGGTACCTAATATTTATATCCAATTCAAGATGTACCATAAATTAGTCTGTCATTCAAAAATATGTTCAAGGCATCTCAAAAATGCAGGGTGTGGGGTGGGGGAAATGTAGCTTTCTGAAAAGTCAGTTTGAAATCAGCCAGGTCAATTTTTATTTGATCGTAAAATTTAATGATAAATGTTGTCAACATTATAGTTTTAAAATATTGAAATTCCTTTCATTGATTTATAGCTGTTGTTTTAAAATAAACAGGTTAAATAAGTTAGTGTTGAAGTATAAAGTAGAAAATGTTAAAACTTCAAAATATTATCAGTAATATTAACTATTGACTTATTAGTAAAAACTGAACCAATATAGGGCATTTAATTTAAATTTGGGAAAAGTTTTTTTTCTTTTAAAGGTGTTGCATATAGATGCCGTTTGTAAATAGCAGTTGAAGCATTTAATAAGATTTCTGCCACTCTAACACTTTTTTGTCTGTTTCTATTCACATGCATTGAAGCATGGTATGTTTCATTTTCAGAATCTAAAAATACCACAGCTTTCAAAAATGATAATGGAATAGTGTCGTAATAGGAATGTATCCATAAGCGCCGTTTAACTGGCCCGATATCGAATAATTTTTAAGTACAATAATAGTTCAGAGTAAAGATGCCTTGCTGAGTAAACATTGCCCGATTTTCCGTTCCTGGTTAACACATTGTTCCTTACACATCTAAGCGACCTGGGAATGTTTCTGTGATTTTTTTCTCTTTTTTCAGTCATCGGAATATTATTTTTGAAGTTACAAGCTTAATATGATGTGTAACTGAAAAATGTTCACCTTGATACAATCTACTACTTGTAATGAATAACGATTTTTTTTAAATCCAAAAATTCCAATGTGCATATCGATGCAAGTCCCGTTTTATTATTATTATTGACTTCATTATTTAAGTATTTTCCGATTTCAGTTAATATAAAATTTGGCTATCGCAGTGAGAATTTGAATTAAAGAGGTATGGGATTTGAAGCAACAAAGTCGATGGTATCGCAGTTTATGTGAGGTTTTCACCAAGTTAAACAGCCACCTAAAAACATTCTTTATTTTGAGAAACGCACATATACGAATGATTAATGATAAATATTTATCAATGTGATTTTTCGTTTTAATTAGCAACAGTAATTTATATTCTGAAACAGATAAAAAAACAACCCTGCCAGATCGGAGTTCTTAAATCGGAAAAATGAAGAGAAATTATTTTAATTCTTTATTTTAAAGAATGAAATCTCGTCTTTCAAAATAACGCAAAATTTTTGAAAGATTAATAACACACAATTGCTTGGGGTAAATGTATATATTACTCTTCCGAATTCTTAAATATTAATTTGTATACTAATACACATGATTATGTTCTTTAATCCTGCATATTTTGCATTTGATTTAATGGCAATTGATTAAAATGAATGTCCATGTATCATAAATCGGTTACCGATTTGTAAATTTGTAGACGTCTTCTGAAACCTTGAACTGAACCTCCTGTGGTTTACGTAATTAACGCGTCAGTAGTCTTTATTATCTTTACTATAGAGATACGATCTTGTTCCGTGTTTGAATACCCCATTATTTTTATTTCCTTGAATTTTGGTATTTAAATGAAAGAGTTCTTGTTTGAATTATAAAGAAGCAAAATCATTATTACAAAAAGAATAAATATATTTGGCTTACGCGCGAAATTCTGGTGCAAGTATCTCAAAAGTAGATTAATTTTCTTCTCCTTTAGTATTATTAACCACTTAACTAGTTATCCCGAGTTTACTCGTGTATCGAATTATGGCATTTTTACACATAAAGTCTGAAATTACATCATTCGTAGACGTTATAATTCGACACAAAAAATGAAGAGAGTAACTCATTAACATCTCAAGTGTTCTATGGGCTCTCAATTGAATCAATACGACAAAACATTCCCAAAACGGAAAGTATCATCTAAGTAGACAGTATAGAAAATGAGGTAGTTAAGTGGTTGAAGTGATGTATGTAAAGTTAATCATCGAAAGCAAACGCTGCACCTATTTGGAATACATGCTTAAAAGTAATTAGATTTTCTTTTTTAGAATGAAGGGGTTTAGGTCATGACAGCCATCCGTTCTTTCATATTAAAAACACATGAAATAACGTAAGGTCTTTTAATTGCTAACATACACAATACAAAAAGTGTGTAGAAAGAAAAACTAAATTCAAATTCTACATTTCATTTGCACTATGTGAATGAGTTAATGTTCTCTTTTCAACGTTTTCAAAAAGAAAACACGTACTTCGATTCTTTTATTTATATGTTATACAAAGAAAGTGGTTGTTTTCTTAATTTTTAGACTCTAAAAATCATTAAAGATACCGTGTATTCATGCATATTTGGGTGTATCCTTATTTGAAATCTAATGTGAGGCGTAATAATACTGCCCAGCAAAAAAATTATGCCTTTCCAACTAAGATATTGTACAATATTTTTATTTCTTCATGGATGAATTTTTTTAAAGTGAAAATTTAATTTAATTTTTTTGTTGGCGTTTTTCATTCATTTTTCTGTCATTATTATCAGCAGCAGTTCGGAGAACCATAAAAATAAAAACTCATTTTCCTGAATTTGGAGCCGCTGTGGGGTACCGACTCTGGTATCATCCTCCTCAGGTGGTTTTAACCACTTTCAAAACTACGAGATCCGTCTCAAAACGGCCCTCTTTTTGTTTTAAAACGTCGCGTTTATCTAATTCACCTTAAACTAACTTTTTTCTTCAAGATCAGCATTTTTTTTCTCTTAGAATAACTTTAATTAGAGAATTAAGAAAAACTAAATGTACAAACATATATGTGACTATGTTCAAGTAGTTAAAATACCCATGAGCTACTGTGACTAACACTTTGAAGACTGTTTATTTGTATTATTGCATTGATTTGGATGTATTTAGATGTCCAGTCAGTCTTAAAAGGGTTAAAAAGGAGTTGTGTAAGATCACTTTAAATGGTGTTATTTGCCGAAAACACTTAACTTTCCAGAATTAAAAATTT
The DNA here is from genome assembly GCA_013235015.1 of Araneus ventricosus. NCBI lineage: Eukaryota > Metazoa > Arthropoda > Arachnida > Araneae > Araneidae > Araneus > Araneus ventricosus. The sequence goes on along the minus strand of BGPR01000214.1, from coordinate 879,798 downwards.
AGCTGTTGAACTGTTTTGTCTGCAGTCGTTCCTCTTTCATAGACATATTGAGTTATTTTCGGTAAGCACTGACCACAGTACGCAAAATAGCTGCCGACAGCAATTTTTATTCCTTTTAAAACTTATTTTCATGCTTACTGAGTCATAAGTAGTATCCTTTGATTTTTGCTGCATATACTGGAATTAAGTAGATGAATGCGTTAGTTGAGGAACTTGTTTTATTTAAACTGTAAGCAAAATAGTTCTGAAAATTTATTTCCATTACCCTATGAAAGAAGCTTCTGTCTGCTAGTATATCTTGTAATTAATATTAAATATTTATCGTTTTTATAACCCATCGCTTCTAATATGAAACACTTTATATTAGGTTTTAAAATTCAAGGTAAAAATGTAGGCTTGTGTGTCATTACACAAGTGCCTTTTCAAGTACAGGATGCCCATAATCAAAGTTCTACTGAGAAGGCTCTAGAGCCGGTTCTATGTCTCCGAACGAAATAAAATTTCACTAGTATGTAGTAAAGGAAAGTAGGGTAAAACCGGGAACCCTCGATTCTGGCAATATTAGTTCTTCTTTCTAGCGGACAGATACTCAATTACTCTGTGTTGATTATTAAAGCAAAATGCTAAAAAGCGAATTACTGAAACCTAAAGCTGCATCAATTTAGCTGTTACACTGTAGAAGACATTGAACATGATTTGACCATAACTAATACTTTCCTTTAAAATTTTTATTACTGTCTGTGACTAAGAATATCTAGAGTGCAACTAATTTACGTAATTGTGGGAAATCACGATTTCTTCGTCTGCAAACAACATTATTATGATAAGATAACTTGTAAAAGTTTATCAATCGACGTAAAGTGATATTTATAAATTATTACCCCATTCAAGACGGTTATCAGTTTTTTTAAAAAAATTCGCATTTTTCCTTTCATACAAGCAATGAATAATGAAATGCGTTGACATTTTTTTATAGTCCTTGCCTGTTTTTCAATTTCTGATTTTTATTTTTCTACCGTTTTGAATTCATTATTTAATAAAGGTGTTGATCGCTGAAAACCCTTAATTTATGGTTCAGAAGATCGGTTTTATTACGTCCGTTTCTTCCACTGACTTTTCCTGTGGAAGGAAGTATGTGCTATTTACCTCTTTTGTCCCCTGCACCGAAGTTCATCGGGTAAGATCTGAAGGTGGGTGGTAAATGTATCGAGTTCTGAGTGTTCCACTCTATTTGGCTGTGAAACCCTATCTGTACTCAAGGTCTGTGCGGGGGATATCTTTATTTTTATTTTTTTGCGGGGGTTGTGTTGAGTGGGGTGTCCCAGATCCTGGGTCATTATCACTTCTGGGGGACCGTCGTCTTTCTGTGAAATTGTATGTTGTCTCTTGAATCCTTGTTTTGAAGAATCAACTATCTTGAACTTTCTAGACAACTCATATTTGACCCGTAGTCTGGTTTTACCTGATATTGTATAACTCGGGAACAATTATTAAGTGTTAAAATCGCAGAAAACTTTTTTGGATGTTTTGCATGTGATTAAGTTATGAAAATAATTTTGTACAATATACGAGTGAAATAAGCATTTTTTCGTATTATGCGTGGGGAAAAATCTATTTAAAATGGCTTATTTCTTGTTTGAAAGATAGGTAGTCTTTTTGGAAAACTTTCTTGATATTTTATATATTTTGGTTTGTATCTTTATTTATTACTATGACAAAACAGTATAGACAAATTATCTACAAATTTTTTCAATTAACATTTATCCAACTGAGAAGAATAATCCTATCCTAAATTGTTTGAGTTCAGTCACATTATTTCTTCCAGTCTTCTGTTGTTCTTGTCGCTCGAAGCAGACACCTATTAGAGACGGAAGAAGAAAATTTGGACCAAAGCCAACTGTCAAATTGACAATTCTGTCTTTTGTTTTGATTGGAGATGCCGTAGAATATCTTTTCGTGTTGCAAGCCTTATCAAATGTGCTTCTTCACATGTGATAATGAAAATTTTCTGATTTTTCCATCCAGTTGACTATTATCAGTTCAGATTGTTTCAATTTATTAAGCAATATTAATTGAAGTAAAATTCCTTTGTAACGTTGAAAATTCTTTTCGATAATAAGTATTGCATGATATCTGAAAATCAATTCCGAGGGAAAAGTGCATTAAAAGAAGTTTAATCGGTAATGTAACTTTTGTTTCGAAAAAAAGGAATATATGGTTTTTTTCTTTCTTTCTTGGTAATCTTTTCAAGCCAAGTTACCACTCAGCACTAAAAAACAAAGTTGTTTGTCTCCAATTAATTCACTTGTTGATTTTTGGCACTTTAATCGAAATCGAATCGCACTTTTTCATACTGTATCTTCGTTAAATCATTATCCTCAATTTACTATTGTTATATCGTATTCTAACCAATTCAAAACAGTTAAGCCTTGAAAAGTCATGTTTAAAATTCCAGAGTAATTCTGTGTCCGCGAGGTAATGGTTTGTCGCGTTCTGGCTAAGATTCGATTAAGAAAAATTAAGAACTATTTTCTTGCAGACGTTGTAGACAGAAAAAAAAAGTTGCTTATATGTGAAAATAGATGCTAAATTAACATACTTTGAAGAATTACACTGCATAACTATATATATATATATATTTTACAGAACTAGGGTCGACAGCGAGCTATTCCGTTTTTAATTATTACAGCGTTCCCTCAAGCGTAGGCGTCAGAAATCTTCGAATTCCACCGCTAATCGCCCGATCCCCATTTCTTGACCTCCATGCATCTCCCCTCGACTTCTTACCTATTAAGTAGCAAAAAAGCCGCAGCCCCCACCACTCCCGATCCCTAAACCACTCAACACCCCTTCTGAGGAATCTTGTTACGTCTGTAACACTACGGGAATAGACGGAAGTTCGTTAACATCGGGCAATATTCTACGGCCAGGGGTGCTTAACCTTTTGGCTTTTGCAGACTCCCGCGGCTTTTATGGCCGGCAGACTCCCCTACTGACTAAGACTGTAAACAGATTATGCCCTAATACTGTAACCAGATAACTGTACTAGCATACTATGTGTACTAGGCATAATTTGCTTTAACCCCTTAATGATCGCATTTTTTTTTTTTTTTTTTTTTTTTTGCTATCTAATAAGATGATCCCTCCTGTTTTCGAATGGGGCTGTCTTTTTCATTCATCTATGAAGGCATAGAATACTTGAGATGCTTATGGATTCTACGTAATTTTTGTGTCAAATTATAAAGCTAATTAATGATTAAATTTTAGTTTATGAGCCTAAAAATGCGATAATTCGATGCACGTCAATATGACGGGCGCGAGACTTAAGGGGTTAAAAAAGCTCTGGATTACATTCAATACGATTCTTAAAAAAATTATGTCTAAACAGACCTTTGAATTTATTTCAGAGCATATTTTGTACGTGGAGAGGCTGATTCTTGTAGAGGAATACCATTTATGCTGTTATGTCTGTGAATAATTTTGGACCCATTGGCAGTGTTGTAGTTATTGTACCCCGGACTCGGGGATCTTCGTATATAAAGCCTTATATTGTTTTCCTTACTTAAAGTCCTTAAAAGTATTTCCAGAATTCCCTTTGTTCTGTTGCGTATAAATTTTTCTTTAAAAAATGCACTTGCTTTTATTTTTCATTCTAGACGATGTTCAAGTTAAGTTGGGTGGTCCCCTTCATGGCTGTCCTAAGTAAAAATCTGTTTTTCCTAGTAGACAGACCGCCACTGGTTGGGGGAAAATGAATGGCAGATGACGACTGCTATAGAAAGGATACAAGGACACTTTTATTGTAATGTGTGCATTCAAATCCGCAAATAAATAAAAGCTTATAAAAATTAGGAATATTTTTTAAACAGAGAAAGGAATATATATTTTTTTTTCCTTTTTTTTCAAATACAATGTATGAATATTATTTTGACATGAAGCGACAAACAAATTTTTAAAAATTCGTTTTGTTGCTTACCAAACGAACCTTGTTGCTTTTGAAAAGCAAAATTTTCGATTCCCCCCCCCCCCCTCTATGAGGTTAAATAAATTAAATATTGACTAAGTACTCAGCGGTGACCTTAAGGCTTAAATTTTGCGGGGTGAAATTTTATTTCAACACACTTGGTTTTCTTAACTGATGATAATGAACAAATGATTTCCAAAATGGGTTTTCTGTTAATGATTTCATGTTTATTATGTTGATAGTTTCACCGAAATACTACGATTCTGAAACGATAGCTTTAACGATATCCTTTTGACATGTTTCATTTCTTCTCCTCTGAAGTAAAGCTGCTAAGCCAGTGAAATGTTGCAAACCAGCCATTCTTGGTGAAACAGCATTGGTCTATGTTGTTTGTTTTCATTCTGGCTATGTTCAATATAAGTTTTTATTTCCCATTGGCGGAGTCCTATGCAAAGATCCGTTAGCTGTTATTAACTGCTAATTATTAACAGTTTCTCAATTTCATTTGGGCCCTTTCTTCATTTATTTCTTAATGTGTAATTAATTTCTAGTGAAGCTTCATCGTTATTTCTTAATTCAATATTTGTAATTTTTTTTTTCAGTGGAGTCGATTTACGTTATGTCGCAGTCGCATGACAAATGTTACTGCTTGTGTCATCTATCATATAACTGCGCGTGGCCCTAAGCTGTGCAATGACATCACGTGCTTTTCCCTCCAACGAAAGGCGCAATGAATTCCAAAATTTAATAGCAGCATCGCATTCGACGATGACGTGAGCTTGAATAACTCTGTTGACGGCATTTTTTAAAAAAGTTATTTGATACCAAGTTTATTTCTCGTTTTGTTTTGATGCTGTGCTTTCAACTTTTGTAAGGCCTTTATTTTTAATTCAGTAAGTAAGGTAAAAATGTATAGTAAGATGTCTACCGAAATTACAAGGAAAAGACACATCAGTGATGATTGATTTTAAGTTTAATTAGAAGAATCCAATGTGATTCTTCCGAAAGTAGGTTTTAATTTATCGCTTGAACGTTTAAATACAGTGCATAATTCCTGTTGTAATATTCTGTTTTATTTCTGTATGGTGATTTGTTTAACGCTAGTTCATACTGTAATGTCGAAAATTCAACAGAGATGGACTAGCCAACCAATTATTATTGTAGGAGAAGAAATGGCAAGAAACCTACAATTGCTTTTCTGTCTAAAAAACACTTTTTTCCTGTTGCTCGTTAAATCATACGTAGGGGCCTAACGTCCTCACGTTAGTGTGGTGCGGAAGTTTGGAGAGGGGGGAAACTCAGGTGTCGTCCTCGTCATCTGACCGAGGTTCAAAATTACGAGGTCCGTCCCTAAATAGCCCTCGTGTTGCTTCAAAACGGGACGTTAATATAATTAAAATAAACTACTTCACTTTTCTGAACTTCTCGTATAAAATTCAAGTCCCGCGGAAATATTTTAATTATAGGATAAAAATCAAATTTTATTTAAACTAAAAGATATTCTTTATCTAAAGACTCTTTTGGAATGTTATGGAATCTTCTTTTCCATGTATAAGTATATTTAATTTTTTTTAAAAAAATTGGAATAAAAACTTTCTGTGATTAGTAAAAATAGACTTAACACTTTTCTGACGTACCCAGTGGTGATTTCAATTTAAGTGATGAAAACGTTATGTGTGGAGAACCTCCCGGATTCAACAGCTGTTGATTTTATTTTTTGATTTATGCATAGTGTGGGTGATGGAAACCAGATTCGTTTGTGAAGTGTATCCGAAATGCGAGGTGGATGATTTATAGTGTTAAAGCAGAGTAAGATTGCCTTTAAACCCTTGTAAATACTGAGTCATCGAGATCTGATAGCAACAGGTGGTTTGTGTCAACAAAGTGATCTCACGTTTCTACTATTTTTATCGCTCGACATTATGTAGGAGAACAATTCTGTCAAGATTACTGTGAGAGTTTTATGGTATTCTTAAAGTGAATTCCGTGATTTAAGATTGTCTCCAGAACAGCAGAAATCAAGATCTTCATATCTCGCCATATTTCCCTGTGAAAGAAAGCTACGTATTTTTATACGCGAACTTTTGAAATCTGCCTGCTTTTTAAGAGGTCTTTTTAATTTAAAAAAAAATTTAATTTGCTAATGCGAAGGCAGCAAAGCTTATTTTATAATAGACGTAATTATGTGCTTCTGGCTTACGTAAATCAAGAAAAATTCTAACGTCTATTTACATATAGTGGAATCTCCCTATAACGAAATCGCTTGGTTCCAGTTCAAAAATTCGCTATAGAGAAAATTTCGTTATACGGAGATTAGAGATTTTTGTAGTTATTTAAGTAAATGTTACAAACCTTTTAATATGTGCTATAAGTTCAAAAATATTTAATTATGATTTTCAATTAAAAATGAAGTAATATTTATTATAAATTTGTTAATATTGTACTAATTTTTATTGTATAAAGAAAATGCTCAAGTGAAGACAATTCACCAATTTAGAGAATAATATGTACTAGTACGGATAAACATAAAATGCGTGTTGTCGCATCCATTTGCTGTTTCCACCCCGATTCTTGGAATCTTGACCCGTAGAAATGTTGCTCCCTCTGTAGAAACTCAGGTCCCCACAACTGCATTACCCTTCACATAGCATTCTATTGTTAAGTGTTATCGCTGGAATGAACAATGCGAGTGGTTCCAGAATCAGGCACGTGTGAGCGATTTGTGTGCACATAAATTAGCAACTTTCTTCAAAAATGACAAAAATCGAAAAGATAAAGGTCTGAAAAAATTTGTTATAGGGAGACAACCACTTCGTTATATGGAGAATATTTTGAATGTTATTTAACATTCCGATTAAAAATTTCGTTATGGGGGAAATTCATTGTAGGGAGACTATACTGTATTAGTTATTTCAGAATGCAGTTGTAAAATTGTAGTTTTCCCCTTGTAATTCTGTTCTTAATGTTTTATAATTAGGTTTTGTTCTTAATGATATGATACGCAGTTCTTTTATGAGGTGATTCGGTTTTTATTGTTTCTAACTGCTACAAATAATTTCAAAATTTTAATATTGCAATTGAAAGTATTGGTATTTTTTCCGGAGTCCATTTTGTTAATTTTACTTCCCTTGGTTTTGAAAATAAATTATGTTGGTTTCGAAGATATTTCTTTGGCCTCAAAGTGATTGGTGATCAGGGCCAGCTTTCCCGTATTCTAAATCCCAAGTTTAATTCAGCCAATTTAGGACAGCTAAGAATGATTATCTATTTTCTAAGTAATATTTTCTTATATTTTAAGAAGAAATAAAATTTCTTGCATTAAATAAAGGAATGGCACGATAGTACTAGGCCACGAAAAGCCTGAATTTGTACTCCAATTATGTTTGTATACTCCAGGGCCAGATTTGCCATGGTGCAGCCGTCAGGGGGCGCATGTACAGAAAAAAATGACAAAATATTTACACATTTTTTAGTTTTATTTTTAAACGGCCATATGAAATGTTTTTAAAATTTACATTCGTTACATTAAATATATTGATCGATACATTTTTTTGTCTTCTGTGGATCTCTCTTGCCTTTGAACTATTTGCATTCAAAGAGATTTATAAAGATATGTCTACTTCGATCCTACTCACAGATAAAAGCGCGAACGAAGAAGTTCAAGTAGGTATTTCAGACGATTTCAAGAAATGACGTCATTATGTTATTTATAAGTAGTGCAATTTTGAATTAAAAATTTAATGCGATTCAAAGATTGTATTAACTGTTTATATGTTGAAAAATAAACTATTGCATATTAAATTGAAAATTATACATTAACTTTTTTTAGAGGGGAGGGGGCGCAGAATATGTTTTGGCTTAGGGCGTAGAAATGTGTAAATCCGGCCCTGTTGGTGATTACTGTATACTAATTCAAACAATTCCAAGAAAGAAAGAAAATATCTCAAACTATATGGTGGCTTCGATCTTAATGTTCTTTCTAGTTGAAATAATAAATACTTTTCTAACATCACATTCACAAAAAGCAAAAGTAGACAAAATAGGAACAGAGAAAATAATAGCCCGGGAGGGAGAGCAGATTTGTTCCGGCAATTAACTCGACTGTTTTTTGCGTCTTTCTTTTGTCAATCGTCGCATGATTCGAGTGGTACTATCTCTCCAACTGATCGTACAGGGAGTCTATTACTCCCTACTTGTGGTGCAGCTGAAATGAGTTCTGAACCCGTTCACTTGTATCTTGCCTGAAACGGTTGACCTGCAGCTGGGTACATTTCTGATGCTGCCGTTTTTGAACATACAAAAAACGGTTCTCTTTGTCAGTTAGCCATTTTTAATGAGCTTTCTTGTTTTCTCTTTTGTTTTAACGGTGTCTCATATTTTGCTGTAGTTTTATTGCATAAGAACTAGAGGTTTTTTTACTTCTTCAATACGTCGTTTTCCATTAGCTATACCTTTTCTCTCTTTTTTTTTTTTAATCTATCGTTGCATTTAGCAATAAATTGTTTTACAGTTTAATTTTGTTTGTTACTATTAAATTTTATAGATTACAGCGTCTTAGTTTATTCATCTGACTTGAAAAAATGTCGTAAATTCGAAGATAATTTCTCGAACAGAGAAGCCAACTTTAGAATTCTCTTTTTAATAGAAATTCCGAAATTGTTTTAAGAATATAACTTTGTATAGTTGATTTGAAGACTTCCTTTGTTTGTTCCTTTGAGTTTAGAATAAGTAGGATTGATACCTCATTAAGGTTTTTTGGCGGCAATAAAATTTTAGTGAATGAATTACGAAAGGATAATATACTCAGAAAAGCATGATATTAAGGTATGTAAATTTTTTTATGCATTGTAAAAAAGTTATGGCATTTCTTTATCTAAATAAAAAAAAACACTTGCTAATTCAGCACAAATTTTCCTACTTATGCTGCTACGAGATTTGACAAAATTGTTCTTTGAGTTGAATAGAGAAAAAAAACTACATACCGGCTCGACTGTTTCGGACCGACATTTTAATTTTGTATTTGAGGGAAGTTATAATTTAATCAGTTTTCTAGTATTGATCCTGTGTCAACAACGTTTCCGCTTTTATACCACTAATGAAATAAAAATTTGATTAGAGAGGGTGGGTAAATTGTTCTGCCTACAATATCTACATTTTTAAGCTTTCGAGAATAACGAACAAGGCACACATGTGAAGTTATGAAATTAAAATTTGTGAGAGTAAATTAGCTGAGGTAGAGCTTATCCTGTTTCTGATTAATTTCAAAAAATAGTTTTCACATTATTTCATTTTGTCATGTTATATTCATCAAATGCCCTTCTCATCCATGTTAAAATACTGTTCGAATCTCTCTCTTTCCAGTGAACCACATTGTTTTATTTTAAATTGATGTAAAGTGTAATGTAATTAAGAATGTCACATTTAATTTTATTGAACGTTTGTGGTTATACTATGCCTTAAATTAAAACCTGCCCAAACTATTGATGTTTCAATTAATTATTATAAAACAATTGCAAAACCATGTTTCATATCTGATTAAATCGATTCCATAGAAGTTAGTAATTTGTGCCGTTACAGTAAAGAAGGTTCTTATTTAAAAACGGATATCTTTGAGCAGGGGTGGCGCCAGTGGGGAGGGGGGCAGGGCCCTGTCGGGGATGCTGTGCCCCTCCCTTCGGGAAAAATATTTGTAAGGGATATTCATCTACTTGATAAAGATCTAGCGAAAATTTGATTACACTTATCCCCGTACAGCAGGTCGCGCCCCCTCCCCCGTCGGGCAAACTCTAACGCCACTCCTGTCTTTGAGATGGAAGGCTGTGGTATTCTTTATTCGAATGGAAATGCGTCGAATATGTGTTCAAGATAATTTAACATTTTGGATGGAAGTGCTTGAAAAATGTACTCAAGAAATTTTACTTCGATTCGGATAATCGATTTGGTGAGTGATAATATTATTCTTTGCATTTAGACGATTCCTGAAAAAGACATGGAGTAGCGCCCATAATATTTCTTCTCTATTAAATGTCAGCATAGGAATTATTATTGTTTAATGTTTTGTGAGATGGAGCGGAAAATGTGTACTTTTCCAAAATAACTTTCATTCTTATCTAGCTTTTGTGTCGACATTTAAACGGAGTTCTTTTCATTTAAACTGTACAATTGACGCTTATTTTTAATATTGTATGAATAAGAAATTAGCGATGTTTATGTAAGTGATTAGAAATGACAATCTTTTAATTGTATTTTCAAAATATATTTTTGAACTTATTTTTATAACCCTCTGTTAGATGAATTAATTTTTCGGAATTGTTCATTCAGACAGAATAATTCTTTCATTCTCTAATAATATTTGAGACATCGGAAATGTTTTGTTTCCATATAATGTTTCCATAATCTCGCTTAAAATAAACAAAAACAAATTGCTACTTTAGTGAGCAGATTTTACTTGTAATAAAATGACTGCCATTTAAAGTAAATTTAGAATTTTTTTTTTTGGTCAGATTTAAATGAAAGCAACATGTTTAAGTAATGTAATTCTAAGGAGAAAAGTTTTTAGCTTCTTACATTTTAAGTTAGAGAAAATTTCGTTGAATACGTAATAAAGCATTGTATTAGGCATTTATCGCTTTACTGAAGAAGAAAGAAAATCGGAGTATATTTTATAACTTCTGATCGGAATTTTTAAATATTCTAACGAATGTATAAATTTAGCTTTGATGAAATGCTTCAGAATGCTATCTTAAAAAATCAATAAAAGAAAGAAAAATTAATGATTTCATTCCCAGAATGAAAACTAGTCTTGTTTATGCAATGTATTTCTTTGTATTTTCAGAATTTTAAACGGACTATTAACTACTGCCTCACCTTCTACCAGATTTATTTTGCATGTTATTAGAATAGAACAATGTCTGGTTTTCAAATTAGCTGTAAAAATGAAATCTATAAAGTTTTCGTGCGTATAAATATATTAATCTTTTTACTATGCTCCTTAAGTAAAAGTGTATTAAAGAGCCAAGTTCAATCCTTTAGAATTATAAATGTGTGTTGATCAAATTTAATCAAAAGCTACTAAATGAGATTGTTCTATATTTAATAAATATGCATATTTTAAACTTCTTAATAATCGTATCTTTTCATTGATGTGTTTGCAATTTGTTCGTGTGCCAACCTCCTGCTAGAGTGTGAACATTAAAATGTTCATTTTCTTTTTACAAATGTACAAAGTTCTTGAAAATTTCAAAGAAAAAGTCTATGATTTGCGAAACTAGACACGTTGTTTGTAGATGTTGTTTTACTAGTTTAAAATCCGTGAGTTTCTGCAATAAAGAATTTTTCTCGAAGGTCGCGAATGTAAATGTTTTGCAATTCGAAATCAGTTCGCGTCCTGTATGAATATTCTGCTTGCGTCTTTTTGGACATCTTTTGGCAGATGAGATATATTTATGTTCGCGTGCAGAATGAACAGGTTCATTTCACAAATTTCGAATTCCTTTTTCTGTTCTGACCTTCATATGTGATATGCAAGTAAATATATGCGGACGGTATTACACCTTCTTGCCTCCGCCGGAAAAGACGTTGTACAACCTTAGTCTGTGACACGCTATTTCGACGAAGATGAATAGAATAAACAGAAGGGGAAAAAAAAAAAGGATTCTGGTAAAAGTGGCGGTCTTTTACTTTTGGTATCGTTCATTTCCGCAGAAAGCGTACGTTCGTTTCTACCCGTACGCATAGGTGATGCGATCCACACACAATGAGTTCAACCTGCAGAACAAGTTTTTTCCCCTATTCGTTGGAGAGGTGACGCATCACGATTTTCGTTTGAAACATTTTTTATTATTTACTTATTTTATTTTTATTGTTTAGGAACTGCTGTGTGGCTAACGATTTGTGGCGGAAATTCCACTGCGGGAATGTGCAGTAAAATGAATGAAATGTTTTAAGCGTTTCTAGAATATTTACTAGTTTTTTTTTTTTAAATATTATTGTATGTGTGCGAATCGTGCTTTATATGGCTGTTAGCAATTTTACTTCAAAAATTATTAATAGTAAACTTAATGTGTGAATAAGTATTATGGATAAAGTGGGATAAATTTCATCATGAATCTGCATCTAATCGTAGAGCAGCCTTTGAGATTACAAAGAATTTTCCTGCGTGCCGAACTTTAATATAAAAAGAATTTTATTTTTAATTTGAAACATTGCAGTGTTTTAATGATACCTAAATAGTGCTATATTAAGTTGAAAATCTCCTGTTTCAAATCGCATTGACTTAAAGCTCGAATTTTTCTGAACTAAACTGAACTAAAACTGAAAAAATTTAAGTTTATACCATTTCAAGCCTATCGATCTTCCTACTAAATCTTTTTTTGTTTAGATTATACTTCTGTGTTAACTTCCAAAGAATTAAATTAGTTGAAATGCTAATTAAAACTGAGGTTCTTAAGCTTGCCAATTAAACTTTTCGTATGCAAATTACTGGTGATTTTTTTATTAGAGCATTTTTTGATGCTTTAATTTGTAAAGAAGCAGCATTTCCTCCTCCGCATTTAGTAAAACATTTTGATCAGATATTTATTCAAAAGACTGTATATTCCATGGATAATTCAAAAACAAATAGCTACTATATAAATATGAGTGGTACAAATGATAATGTTAACCTCGAATCTACTATATGTTTAATTTTCTCGATATTTTATCATTTCTCTGCATTTAACATTTATTCAATGAGTTTATGTCAAACACATTCTATGTTTGATTTCAACCTTTTTTATTTGGCAAATAAGAATCGGTTGTTTAATAACTGGTATTCCAAAACTTTACTGGAATTTAATCTCATTACTTTAGTTCAAAATTAAGCCAAGGAAAAGCATCAAAGTTTAGATATGCCAAGTTAATGTTATCATTTGAAATACAAAACTTACTGAGCAACCTACGTGTTAACGTAACAACCGTAAGTTAGTGTTCTGGGTTAATAGAGAACAAAATCGAGCTATTTTTTTAATATTAAAACTTCTTAAATTTCGCGGGTGTTTAGAATTACTTTGATTTTGCTAGTTTAGTTCTTAATTACTTTGCTGTATTTTATTATGTATAAAATGCTTTCTTTCCCATTATATTATATGCTTAAATCTTCAAGGCAATATTTTTCTTTTCAAAACTTAAAACACCCAAATTATATGCGTGGGGGAAAAAAGACAATTTCGTCTATTTTGTGAACCTTGCACGGATTCGTTCCATTCTACTGTGCTAGCAGAACAATGGATTTTTGCATAGAAGGTCGTGGCGTGTTTCCGAATATGGTAGCTTATTTCTCAGATTCCTTACGCTTAAATATTTGTAAGCTGTGATTTTGTTGTCAGTCAACTGAATATCTGAGTGTATTTTTGACTCTGATGCTACAGACTGGTTGTTCTCAATGGCATATAGAGAAGGCTGGAATTTCCAAAATGTTGTTCTCTCGTTGTAATGTAACAATGACCGAATCCATTGGAAACGTCTATACTAAATTTGACAGAACTTCTTTACATGTTAGTAAGCATTCCTGCTAATTTTGTCATAAGAAAAGTAAATTGATATAATAAAAATCTGAAAAAGTATGAATTATTTATTCCTTAATAAAACTGCCAGTTCGATTGATGTTCATATATATGGTTTCCTTTTGTAGTTGAATACGCTGCTGAAAAATCTACAATCTGCAAAACATTATTGCTTTGATACCCTTTTTAATGCAAAATATGACGAGGGGACATAAAAATACCATACACCCGATGCCATTATTTTCCGAGTGCCACTTACCCTCGTTACGCCACTGCCCATGTTGGCAAAATGTTAATGGGGTTTATGTCATTTTTTGAAGTCAAATACGATGAAAAATACCGGGCACCGTTTACACAAGCTAAGTCATTGATGATGACGGGGGGGGGGGCAAAAAAACATTATGACCCTGGCGCCATTTACTCTCGCTATGCCACTGCGACAAAGTAGTGTGACAAAATTATAACTACTCTTTATCAAATAGTACGTCAAAGTTAGAAAAATTTCTAGGAGACTCATTGTTTTCTTGACTTAGCGAGATATTATTTAAGGTAGAATTTTTCTTGTAGATTAAATGCATTGTGAAACATTGTTTGTCTTGAATGAAATCATTCCCTAAACATCCTAGTGCTTTATTGTTTGTCTGCTAAGATAATTTTTTGGTACGTAAGGTAAAATTATCTCAGCAGGTATTTTCCTAGACTAAAGGTGGCGCAATCCGAAGATGTTGTGTAGTTTGCGGAAGAAAACAGTGAAAGAGACAAATCTAATCGATTAAGTTCAACAAACAGAGTGTTGTTAGGAAGATAAAAAGTTACGGAAATCTCTTCCGCATTTCTTGTTTGTTTCTGGAGCATCTCTTGTTTCTCCTATTGTTAATATCTCGCCCAAGAAATATACAAATAGAAAGTACTGTAATCTTTAAAAAATTCGACCTAAAAATTTTGGTGAATCTCCACGTTTTATACATACCCGAGACCGAAAAAAAAAACTATTTTTGGAACTATACCGTCTGTTTGTCAACAAGATAACTCAAAAAGGCAAAAAAACTAGATGAGTGAATTTTATTATATGACCTTTACACCCAAATTTTAGATCTGTGTGAAATCTTAATCCTCCAAGCGCCCAATCATTTATTTTGATCTTTTTAGCTTTCAGGCTAGAAAACTTGGCTTTTAATGCGAATGAGCCGATCTTATTTGAATTTAGTTATATCTCTGAAATCTTAAGAATACATTATTCATGGTTATTTAAGAAAATATACTTATAAATACGAACTAGGGATTAACGAATAGTGATTTGGCCGAATACCGAATTTTTAAAACATTTCACTTTTGATTGTAAATGAAATATTTTTCAAATTTTAAATGAAAGAAATTAAGATGAAATGAAATTGATTTTTTATTATTTGTACATTTTTTAAAATGTTAATGCTTTTCTGTATTGTTGTGTAACCGAAGTATGCAGTTGTAATATTTTAAATACTTTAATTCTAATAATAAATGAGAAACCCTCATTGTTTGGGGATTTTTTTAAAGAAATAAAAGAGAGCATAAAAGAGAAATATAAAGAGAGAAGTTGCAGAACATGGCAATGACAAACACAGAAGAAAATTGAATGGATAAATTAAAATTACTAGAAGTAAATTCATATTTTTATAAAGAACTTCTAATAGGTAGTATGGAGTGTCCACTTAATTGGTGGAAAAAAATGCAGAAAAATTTCCAAGATTCGCAAAGTTAGCAAGAAAATGGCTTTCAGCACCTGTAAGCGTTATATAGTGACCGCTTATTTTCTGAAGCTGGTAATATATATGAAACCATATGGAACAGACTTCTGTAAATGATATGCAACATTATTAAATACACTTATGAACTATGCAACTTAAAATTGGATGTTGTGTTGTGTGAACACGTTGACTCAAAAGCGCAGCAAGCAAGGTAAATAGGGTTGCCATACATCCTGTATATACGAGACTCTGACTGTATTTCACTACTTAGTCCCGCATTATTGTTTGTCCCGTTTTCTACCTAAACTCAGTCAATGGAGACAATTGAATCAATCTTGTATTGTCATTGTAATTTTAAAATGATTTGAGCCCACTGTGATAATTATGTGAAAGAAGAAAATGATATAATTAAGAAAGTAAAATCTACTTTAAAATGTGACTGGGTTAAAGAGGATTAGCCTTGCATCGTACATGTTTATTTTATTAGATTTCTTAAAAACTTGACCGATTCTTTTTTTATCAGAGTAAAATAAACCATTACCAATCTATTTTCTTCATGTATTATTTATTTAGCACTTAAACATCCCGTATAAATTCTTGGCAGTTATGGCAACCCTAAAAATACATAAAATTTAGTGTGGTCGTGACACAAAAATTGTAGATCTGTGTCAAATTTTGGATCCGACCGGCGAATAGGAAGAGATCCGAAATGAATGCTATATTGTTTTCATGGTACTACGAAACTAATCATAAAATGCGTTTAATTGTAAGCACGAAATTGCTCTCTTTAACCTTAAACGCACCTTTGATTTCTCAAATTACAGCTACTGAGCCTACCTGTATCAACGGAAAAAATTGCTATTTCAATATTTAAGTAACTATTGCTAAATTTTAATCAATTAATAAATATTTATTAAATTAATGGCCTTTTCTCAATGCATTGTAAAAATAAAATGTCAGTGGAATTCTTTAGTCATTTGGTGATGAAACACAAATAAAACTAACGATAAATTTTTCGAATACTGCAGGTGTTTCAAAATCTAAATGTAGGTTATTTTAACCATTTGGATTTCGCTTTGGAGTGTAACCAATGAATCACTAAATGCCGTAACGCTGCCATTTTGCGGCGGAAATTGTCGGTTTGAAAGTTACACAATATTGCGGGAGCTGGCCTTTGATCTTATATGGCCTTTTTCGATGTTACAAGCAAATAGGACACGTCCGTCTCGAATTTTCATGTTTTTGGACCGTTAGTCCGGAAGATTTCATAACAGTTCTACCGAGCGTTTAAACGATGGAACGAAATGTGTGTTGAAAAGATGTTAAAATGAACCCCTCGTTTATTTGCTCTGATTGTCCTGAATAATGGCACTTTACTATGTGTAGATTTCTTTTTCTGATGAAATTGGCCAACTATTTGGGACTTTTGTGAACATAAAACTGAAAGCTTCACCATCTGATGCTTCTTTGCCAAGCGTGCAAGGAAAAAAAAATATTGAGTCGGATGCATTGAAAGATAGTCTAAAGAAAATAGAGTGAAATGTGCTTCTGCTTTCATTTTCTAAAGTAATTGTTCTGGCTTTGCAAAGATTTACGTTTATGTGTAAAAAGACATCAGTTTCATTTTATTTTAGTGAAAGCTTATTCTTTTGTGCGAGAGATGACATTCATCAGCTGCGAACTAACTGTGTATTAAAATCTTTATTACCTGTTCTCTGTAGAGGCGCGAAAAAGTGTCCTGTTACCGTGTGGCAGCATAAAAATTCTAAACAATAAGTTTCAAGGAAAGAGATATTTATTGGAATTTTCGAAGTTCTTAAGAATGGTAGCAAATTTTTCTCCCCTTACGTTTGCATTTGCAACATGGTCTCATCTAGGAATGAATGATTTTTACTTTTCCGTATACAAAGAAAGTATTTGTAATCCTCAGAATATTCGACCTCGAAATTTTGGCGAGTCTTCTACCTTTCGGTACTCCCTGAGGAAAAGCACATTTTTGGAATTATGTCTGTCTGTGAACACGATAACTCAAACGCAACAAGCCACAGACATGAAATTTGGTATGTAGCTTTTCCACCAAATTTGCAGATTTCTGTTAATTTTTAGACGAAATCCTTCTCTGAGAAGTCTATCTGTCCGCCCATGACCATGTGAACACGATAACTGCAAAAAAACGCAAATAGCTAGATGATTGAAATTAAACATATTGATTTGTCATTAGAATTGTAGACCTATATCAAATTTTGGACCCAATCGGTGGAAAGGAAGGCACTCAAAATCTATACTCAGTTTTCTTCACTATATCATAAAGTACAAAACGCGCCATATTGTGTTATACGAGAAAGTTGAAGGGAGATCACTCCCGCTGGTTTTATTTCTGTTATTGATGGAATCAGTGGTGAATGAGCTATGGGGCTGCAGTCCCCCCCCCAGAGCTAAGCCAGAATTCTTGATTTTATTTAAAATCACTGCAACTGTTTGTTCTTAATTTCCCTTCAAAAAAAAAAAAAAACGTGACAGCATTGCTTCTTGGCTTGACAAGCTCGAAACTTTTCCTACTTTTCTTGTCATTCCACTTGTATATTACTTTTAGCGTTGACACGGTCGAAGACATTTTTTGGCTAGTTATTTCATTGTATTTTTTATTAAATTATCGAAAGTATTGTAGTGTTCTTTATGATTCTAATTGTCAGGTGAGTAAAGTTAAAGTGTTTTGGTTTACATAAGCCGTGAGTGTTGACATTCTTCACGACAATACAAAATTTTTATGACTTCAGCCCTCCCCAGACCCAAATCCTGGATTCGCCACTGAATAGAATTATTAAAACGTTGCGTATAGATGAAACGATAAATATAGTTTTTAATCCAAATCGAATCTTTGATTTTCTTATGAATAAACCTAACTATTAACTAAATTGATACTCACGAAGAAACCGAAGCACCAAATAGTAAGTCTTGTTTGACAAATTTTAATGAATATCTGTACACAATAATTAACGATACTGCTGGGTTCTAAACAACACCTTCAATTATTTTGAATTCATTTAGCGCTTGTTCTTGGGAAATGCAACATTTTTAATGCATGCGATATTTGCTAAACTTAAACTGTTTTGCTTGATAACTTCTTCAGAAGCAGTGATGTCGAACCGAGCCTAATACTTCATTGAACTGGCTCAGTGGGGCTGTAAACGAAAGAATAGCCTCGGGACACAAGTTAAAACGATAACTTTTCATCCGATTAGGTAAATACTTTTTATATTTTACCTGGAATTATGCATGAGATAATATCATCTTTCATTCATTGACTTAAACTTGATTGCTTGGCAAGTGCTAAGTGCTTTGCAAATTTTTACCGTTCATTTTTCGGAAGGAAAACATTACGGGCTTGTAGCTAGTAATCCAGGTTCAGCCGCTAACTCCGTTCGGTGAATTCTCCATTCCAGACACTAATCGGTTGAATTTTAACGTTACCATCCTGATGCTATCATTCCATCCACGCCTATAAGTCGCTCCTCTTCAGTAAAAAGCGATAGGGTCCGTATACATCCTTCGTACTTCGCTTTCTCAAGTGTCGAGGCATTCAATCTCTATTGTTTGCTGGCCCCAATAAAATGCCCATCGTCCTTGAGTTCGTGGCAGAGGTGAAGCCTCGTACCACACAGGTAGGAGTACCACCGCGGGCAACCTGCATTCCTCTTTACAAAGAGGGTGTTTCCCACCTGCTCTACAACACACTTTCCCTGGTTTGGAATGTTATCTCGAACGCCTCCCCCCACCCCACTTCCCTCTTCGGGGGTCACTACATTCGATTAGCCCACGCGATAGATGACTGGGTTAGTTGTGCCTTTCTTTGATTAAACACGATTGACTTAAAGCCGAGTTAGGCTTGCCAGAAGCTGAATGCCGAGGAATAACATTCATTCTTCGTAGCTGGTGATGTTTTTTGGGTTTGGGTTGTATTGTTTCGATGCTATCATGTTAATGGGGATAAGTCAGTAATGGACTGTCAATCGTAGAATCTGCGTCGATGATTTCAGTATGATAGAACTTCTTATTTTAATGGGATTTATGATTATGACCCACAACTGCAGTTGCATGCATTTTACTGTTTCAAGTTAGATATATGTAATGATTGTTCGTTTAATCTTAATATCTATTTATCAGCTATCAAATATTATTTTCAGCTGATGAAAAAAATAGCATTAAAATTTGCTGCAAATTACGTTTTCATCTGCTGTTGTTACTAACTTTCGTTTGTGTTCTCATGCGTTTTTGCTGCGGCACAAACAGGATCGAAAGGTTCTGTTGTAGATCACTTTGTTTTTATTCAAAATTTCATTTAAAAATGATGGTAAAATAGTTGTTTTAATAGTCCTTTTTGCTTGATGTAACAGTGTGAAAATAAAACGGCTTGGAGAATTTTATATGCATCTCTTTCGCTTTTCGGAATATTGGTGAAAATGGGAAATATTTTTTTGCTTTTCTTTTCAAAACTTGAACGATTTACGATAGCTGATGTTATGAAAGAAACAAATTACACGATATCTAACATTTGATTATAATTTAAATACAGTTATACATAATATTTTTAAACGGAAATTTATTGGTGTAGTTTTCAGGTTTTCATGCAGTTGCTGGAAAGAATTTGAATTCACTTACGTTGGTGTACATCTGGACGCAAAAGCACATACAATTATATTGCCTTGTTATACGTTAACATTTTGTTATGAAATTCTTAATTATTTATTTTTTAAGGCTTTCCTTGATTGCCTTCTGCAGTAGCCTAATTATGCTCGAATGTTCCAATTATTTACACCTTGCAGTATTTATTTAAAAACTAGGATATTTTTTACGTACAGTAAATTTCTGTGTGAAATTTGTATTTAAATCTGCAGAATGCGTTTGCAGTTTCGGAGTATGCTCGAGCAATAAAAAAAAAAAGGAAATATAAATAGCTGTATATTATTTTAGACGCCTAATCAATGATCTGACAATTACAACGTAATTTAACAAATGTATCAAATCTTTTTCTATGAAAAGTTTATTTTGGTCCCAATATAACCCATTTTCTGCCTGTGATTAAGTTTATAAATTAAATAACATTTTGATTGACAGTAAGGAATTTTTTGAAGTAAAAATCTAACCTGTAGGGATAGAATCTGTAGTGATACTTGTATTTTATTCATAATTTTTTTAATGTATATAGTTTTATAGAATATAATCTTTATCTAATAGAATCATGCTTGTTCGAGTTTAATATATAATAGTTTTTTTTTTTTTTTATTTTAAAGATACCTGTCGTATTTCCCTGTAATAAAATACCAGGTCCACAGCACTTATGACGCAAATGCTGGTTTTTTGGGGGGATATTGATTGTTTGCAACATTCCATTTCCTTCCCATCGATGACAACCATAACTAACGCTTCGACTTATCTTCGTTTGCAGCGAATCGCTGCATGTAATCTATAAAGCATAGCTTAAAAACTCCTTAGGAAATGAATTGGCGAAGCATCACATTTCATTCATAAAGTTCATGGGTTAAAGGCATGCTGTCTCACACTTCAGTTGAACAGATTCTTGCTTATATTTAACGACTATTATTCTAACATCATTTAAAGCCTCTTTTCGCCAGAATTTCGGTAATCGTAATGCTCTTGGATTTCATTTATCACCGGAGCTGCACGTATCAACAAGAGTTCTTACTTTGCTTTGGTACCTCTCGGTTGATCTATTAATGACTGACGCGTGTATTATTGGCATGAGGGTATGCTTGGCTGCGCAGTTTTTACCCCTTGCTCATCTTCCCACAGCCGATTACCTCGGCCGTAAGCCTTCGCCCCAACGACACACATTTCGAATATAGTGAAGAACGCATGCAAAACTATCGGTCGCATTTGCATTCTTTTCATCCCACTCTTGCTTTAGAAAACTGTCGGCAGGAAATCCGTCATCACAACCCGTGTTAGGTGATTATGGTTGCTGGACCGTGAATGTCGGAATAATTTCAAGAACAGTCCGTGAAGGCAATAGGGCAGGCTGCCTTCTCAAGAGATTAGAGATGGTAATTTTCTGCACGTCATCCGGGATTCGTGTTAGTCGGAATTGGCTCGGATTTGGGAAACAACTGGATCTTAACGAAAAAAAGAGAATCCGACTGGTGAACAGTCGGGTTTTCTAATGCAACAATTGTGTATTTTCCGAAATGTTCGAGAATAGCTTCATTTACAAATCTGTGGTTGTTATACATCCTTGTACCTACAGCCCGAGAGCAGCACACTTCTTGCACATTATATGGGGTGTTATTAGTCTTTTGCTGTGCATTATACGTGATGTCTGAGAATTGTTGAACCCATTTCAAAAAAAAAAAAATTTTAACTAATATTACAACTACGGCTTTTTTTGTTTTTTAATGAGAGCGCATTTTAAAGGTGTTTTTTTTTTTCCAGATAGGTGTGTAACGCGCGTTACGGTGGTCGTAAATTATTGGACATCTCCCATTTTTGAAAGCCATTATCTGCGAAACTATTAAAGCTAGAAGAAAAATAAAGGCATGTATTTGTAGGGAATTTTACGCTCTTTCATTCGTAAAATCAATTGGAATTCGAAAACTGAATAGTTTTCGAGATATCCAAGAAAAACTTAGAAAGGAAACCGGAAAACGCGCATCGGGTTCTTATCGTTAGCCATTGCGTATGGAAATCTCTCGCTGTATCAAATTTAGAACGTCGTAATTGTATGCTACCTATCTGGAAAAAAAACTTTTTATTGCTCTCTCATTTAAAAAAAATTGCATTTGTAACATTATTAGTTTTTTTATTTCATTAATTTTTGAAACGGGTCTAACAATTCTCGGACACTGTATATTTAAATCCATACCAGATGGAATCTGCATTAAAAAGTATTTATATTGGATAAAAAAATGAATATGTCCAACTAAGGAGCTTTGGGATCTGCGCACAGGATTTTTTTATGCATACATGAAACGAATTATCATTGATAATTTTATAGGAAAGTAGTAGTTGTTGGTGGAAAAAGTGAGAGGACAAAAAAAAAAATGTATAGTTATCTAATAGATCTGGGAATATAAAGGGCAGACAACAAAATTTAAAAATTTTATTTTTTCCGAACACTGTTGCTTTTTTTATAATTCCTAGTTTTAGGCAGCTACATTGAAATAAAAATTGAATTTTTCCCTGAAAAGTAGGGGGCGACGACCTCCCGAACTCGCCGCCACTGTTCGCAAAAGCATCAAGTCTTTACATGTTTTTTAAAAGATCAGAGGTTATTGCATTGGACTTTTCAGATCAAATTTTAGCTGATACTAATTCATGACCTTCTTGGGAATATTGGGCACGAAGCTGTGTACATCACCGGTGAACGTCAAAGTGTAGATTGAGGGTGTCAAATTAGTGGCTGCACTTATTGTAGTTTCGAAAATGGGGAATACCCTCATTTTGGTATTCGATAGATAAGGAATCGCTAGTTATCATTGGAACTAAGCGACTGAATTAAGATAATGAAACTTGGAACAGAAATTTTAAAAGGCACGAACAAAAAGAATTTGTTACATAGTGTATTTACACTGTGATTCAGGGGTCAAAAAAAGGGGTTGCAAAGAAATTTTTCGGTAAGAAAAAGAATCGCGATTTTATTTCTTTAAAAAAATAAGAAAATATTGCCTTTCTAGCGAGTTTTATGCAAAATTTTGTTTTATTCTGCTTTTGAAATGTTGTTCTTTTTTTTTTTTTTTTTTTGGTACGCATAACTCGTTAACCGTTTCGTTATAAAGTATTTCTGGACATTTAAATCTTCTCCTGACGTATTGATAGATATCCATTAAGTTAAATGTGAAATTGTAGTTTTACCATGTACTGATTAGATTATAAGAGTTTATTTTTGAAATACTCGCATTATTCGTTATGTCAGTGCCTTAAAAACCTATTTAAAATTGAGGAATTTTTTTTTATTGAAACTGGATTAGAGGAGTCGCCAAAAGTAGAATCACAGAATTACACGTCTAATTTTTCTTCCAAACACTTTTCCTAACTGAATTCATTTCTGAAAATCTATCTTTCATCGCTGATAAATGTTTCATTCAAATTTCGATTGATATTCTATTGGTATGGAAACGAGTATTTTTTGAAATGCTGTCCATTGAAATTAAAGGCTGAGTTCTGTATTACTAACGAAGCAATGCAAATATATTCTGGATGTAATTTAAAAGCTGATGAGTAGAGAGAGAATGGCTACCTCATTTATTCCATGGCATTTTCTTTTCCTTCAACTAATTAACGCCATTTACGTGGATGCTAAGCTGAAGTACGCAGACTTTATAGAATCTTCCCAACTTTATTCATAAAATTCCAAATTTAGCCGTAGAAATCGATAGAAACTCCTTGATATTGTGCATTAATATGTCCTGAGATGCGCTCTAGCGAGCCTTTTTTGTTGAAATAAAGTTAGGAATTGCCTTTTCTCTCTTGTATTTCTGCTTCTCATAGGGAAAGGTCAATGTTCGATGTTTTGCACATCTCCTCCGTGTGACAATATTTCACAACCGCTGCAAACTTGTTCTGTGTATCATCGTTCACCTGTAGCTGTCCCACATCCGTTATTTAAGCATCCTGATCATTTTTCCGTTACTTATTGTTTTTCAGAATACTGTTTTCTCATGAAGCTGTGTGGGATGAGCTTGTTGAGTGAGGGTTAATTGCAGCCGTGATATATCTGTCTTCGAAGTCTTCACGCTGCTCCATTTGAAGCAATTTTAAAGCAGAAGACTCACCAAAATTATATTCCTCTGCCAAAAAAATTATGGCCTATAGTATGTATGAATGTTTAATTATTTATTACCTCCTCAGAGTGGAGATATTTCTTTTAGGAACACAAATAAAAATACTCTAAAAATTCTTGGTTTAAAAATGCCTGAAACCGATTTCTTGTTGCGAATACGCGAGTATAACTGGTTTTTCAATTAATATTTAGAAGTTAATGCTGATTTCTTTAAGAAATAAATAACATTATCTGACGGTCTTCATGATATTTGATACTAATAACTGGCTAGAGACATTTGGTTAGGTGAAAAGTCTGGTATTTTTTACTCTAGAAAAGCGTATTGTAAAGTGCAGAATTCATCTTTCACTCGAAGCTATGATTTGTTTCTGGATTTTTTTTTTTCATACACCTCAACATTCTTCTCTTTTACAATCACAGCCAAGAACGAAAGGAAATTTCCTTTGCATTGGTTTTCTACTGTCACTCTTAAATGTTATTTTATTTTGATAGTAATGAAAAAGGATAAAGTATTAGTTGTCTGATGGGTTTTACCTTCAAAAATCCACCAGAAATCGAACCGACCAATAGAATCGTTTATTTTCAGCCATCCTTTATTTAATTCGCAGTCTCGAGGGGGCTTGGCTTGATTATTGGTTGATATATTTTTTCTATACGGCAAAAATTTTTGACTCTTGCTATATCTGGTCACACCTTCAATTTTGATATTCAAACTTGTGAGAGACGCCTACAGACGAATTGCATCTGCATGTTATCAAACACCTACGAGTCTCCGAACTGTAGAAACTAATGTTTAAATTAGCGCTTTTGATTTTTCCGAATGCAATTTGTAACTAATAACTATTAATCAGATGATGTCTGGTGTCTTGTCTCATTCTGAATATGCGGAGAATAATGCGATTTCAGATCTAAGCCAGTTCGCAGGGTGATTTTTTTTTTTCGTAATTTGTCAAACAGAGACAGGCTAATATGTAATTTTGGCTAACATTTCGAGAATGCTTTTCCAATATAAAAAATCATAATAATGGTAAAGTAGATAAATAAATTTCGATTGGTTTCATGCTTCATTATAAAAGTATTAATAATTGTAACTTGTCTTCGTCGAATAAACTTGAACCTAATATAAACGTCGGATTAAATGGATGTGCTTGCTTTATAGAAATTTGTTTGGGAAAAGTAATGAATTGTATTAGAA
This sequence comes from Araneus ventricosus, assembly GCA_013235015.1. Taxonomy (NCBI): domain Eukaryota; kingdom Metazoa; phylum Arthropoda; class Arachnida; order Araneae; family Araneidae; genus Araneus; species Araneus ventricosus. The sequence continues at coordinate 854,576 of BGPR01000214.1, read as the reverse complement.
ATTACAATTTTTCAATTATTCCGTCCGTAATAAATGAACTTTACAGAATGTCATTACATCCCGAAATGAGCTGCAATAAACTAATAAAAAGGAATTTTAGAAATTAAGAGCAGCAAAAAGAAATTCAAAGCACGACTCTGTTTGTCAATCCAAACAAACCTTAACTAAGCATGAAACAAATGATTGTTTGGGATTACCTCAGAGAATCCAATTTACTAGCCGATTGAAAAAAATCCGAATTGAGGAAGTTTGGATTCGAAATTCGATTTCATGGTTCAGAAATTCAATTTCAAAAGGCACAGTGGAAAGCCCAAGGATAATGGTCCTATCAGCATAAGGTTTATGGTCTTCAGTTTCATTGTTTCTTGTGATTTCGCTTCGTCTTTTATATTTTATATATGATGTTGAAATTAGACAATAAGTATGAATTTATACTTAGAGAGAGAAAGAACATGAAACAGTTATCGCTGAATCTTAAGACGAAATTTCATGTTCTCTTGGATATCCAAAACACAAATTTGCTGCCATTTAACTTGTTATTTTAGAAAAAATTTTAATGTTTTTTTTTTTTTAAATAATAATAATAATGACCCATTTTTGAGTTTTTTTACATTAAAAAAGTTGACAACCTACCCAGAATATTCCTTTTCCTGTAAACTACATTGCGTGTAGCATTTAATGGAAGCTCTGAATCTAGAAAAACGTTAACTAGCTTCCAGCGGCAGTGTCCACTTCCCATTGAATTCCAGTGCAATGCGTCACTGTTTAAGCTGAACCATCAAAACGTTCTTATCACTGATTTTCTTTCACAATCGTCCATTTACTTAACGAGTCATTCTCTCTCTGCATACATTATCAACCACGGAATTAACTGCAGTTAATAAAAGGCTGAGAGAGCCGCTCGTGCATAATCTTCTTTTCTCAGTCGACACACTTTCGCTGCAGTTCTATTCCTCCCTTTGAATCAGAAAAGAGAGAGGGCTAGCCGTTATATGTCGTGTCTTCGGGTATTACTCACGCAGCATTACATGAGCAGCTTCCGTTGTTCAGCTTGGTATGTGGCGGAAACAGAACTGGTTTCTTTCCCCTTGCCCATTGTTCTAACTCCACTTTTTTACCTGCAGTCGACACCTGGCCCCTTGTCTTCTCAATCGAAGTCCTTGCTGATTCTGCAGATTGTTTCACCTGACTGCGGTCGAAGGACCTTAACTGATGCAGTCATCTGACTTGCACAGCCGATCGTAAACCGCGAAGACATCACCGCATTGGATTTTATAGTTGAATGACGGACCACCACAATACTGGCACTCTGCCTATCAACTAACTATCAAATCAAATCAACCTTCGAACGAGACGTGTACTACTTAGTTGCAAAACCAGAGTTCATGCTGCGATAGTTAGGATCTTGCAGCAATGTTATAACCTTCGCGATGTTTTTTCAGAATTGTAAACAACATTTTCTTCTTTCTACAGTTTAAATGTAATGAATAGTAATCGAGAAAAGAATTAGCAGATTATACTGTAAGAGCATTTAAACTGCATTATTTTATCTATTGTTTAATTAGAAATCTTTAACTTTTCTATATTACCTTATGATCAGCCTTATACTTCCTCAATTGACAGATGTAAATATCAGATTATTTCGCTGTTGAACTTTGTAGTTCTCAAGCGTTTTCTATGATTAAAGTTAATCCTCACGATAAACTTCATTCGTAACGTGAATGCATCTTTTAAGTGACATGTAAATAAAAACTTTGAACGCGATCGTACTATTATCTGAAGTAAATACATTAGAGTCGTGGTGTGCATCCATTAATTTTATTTTATTTTTCTTGAAATGTGGGAAAAATATGGATTCTCAAAGAAATTCCATTCTTGTTATTATGTCTAAAATTATAAATTGCATTATTAATATAAGTAAAGTGCGGCAAAAGAGGTTTTGGTGTTATTGGAGCCGATTTAATCAAATTGGTGGCAATTGGTAAGCTCATTGCGTATCAAAAACCATGACCATTTCAAAATCGGTGATTCTAAATCATAAATTTTAATACTGCGTCGACTTGTTCTGGTCATCGCACTGTCTTCGCATTTTATATAGGACATGAACGAGGTGAATTTCAGCTCAGTATGCATTTTTTAAAAACAAATTATGCGTTACGTGCTGAATATTTGAATTTCATGTTTATTTCAGTCCCGAGTTATCTGCAGATATCCTAAGCACGCCCTTGAATTATTTTCGTGGGAACAAGAAGTGAATATTTTCTTTTCCCCATCACTTTAAAACGCGTCGGAATGAAAGAATGTATCATCGAATTACTATGTGCGGAAGATGTTATTTATTGTTTTTGCTTCATTGTGCTTTACATGTGAGATATATATATATATATTTTTAAAAAACCGGTTTTGATGTGGTGAAAGGTACCTTTTTTTTTTTTTTTTTTTTTTTTTTTTTTTTTTTTTTTTTTTTTTAAGCATTCTCATCGAGTTTGTTTACAACTTTCTTTTTGTGAATCCATGTGAGGTCATCCCGTGTTAAGTGACTACAATTACGGATTCCTCGGGTGACCTGAACACGTGTTCGGGATAACTTGATATTTTTTTTTATCCACAGTACCGTGCATTCCCTCCCGTGATTATAAACTGGATTGATTATTGACATTGATTACAATTGGAAGAGGTTCCATCCGGGACAAGGTTATTCGAGTAATTCTCTTCAATGGGATTCCCAGTCCATAAAAAAAAAAAAAATCTTTTATACAGTTCTGATATTCAACAGCTTCTTGGTTCAGGTTGAATGTAGTAAATATGATACATGCAAACAGAATGGCTTATATAATTTGGCTCGCTTTTTGTGTGTGGATGCGAGTGGGAGTTTAGAAAGTAATTTTTGGCATATGTATTAATTTTTATGGTTCTGCGAATTTATTACTAGAAAGCATTTAATATTTATGCTAATAGTTTTTTACGATTTGAGCTTTTTACAAATAATAAATACAAAATAATAATAAAAAATAACGCAGATTGTTTCGTCTATGACAGATGCACAGTAAAACTTCGATCACTCGTCACTCATTCAACCGTCAGTTTCTGTCATCCGTCATCGTCTAAAAAAATCTAACCCCTCATTTCTGTACTTGACCACTCTTACATTGAGGTTTATATTGATCGTCTTGTAAAATTAAATACAATATCTGTGTATTATTACACTTTTAAAGGATTTTATTTTCATTTTCTTCCCAAACCAGCAATGAAATCACGATACTGTATGTATCGAGAGATTTCGGTCTATTTGGTTATCCGTCTCAACCTTGATCCGGACGGTGACGGTTAATCGAAGTTTAACTGAATAAGAATTTGTCACGAAACAGTCGAGATGAGCTCAGCAAGGCGAAGTGAGTAGAGATAGAGACTCAGCTTGCGACTTTATGTGGTTCTCCTTAACTATTGTGTGATGTAGAATCTGCGTAGGAAAACTATAATTTTTCGTTGGTTTATTCATTTTAAAATTTGTTGTCACTGATTTGTGTTATTTTTCCTAAAAGTGTATTGGCTTGGATAAGTTGTTCAGCAATTTCCGATGTATAAATGAATATATAAACTTGCAATTGACGCATGTTCCTAATGTATTTAAAAATAATTGTTAGATTTGAATTTAATTTCAAACGCTATTAATCGATTATCTAATGTATTGAAATTCTATATTTGAATTGGAAGTTGAATTTCCAGGATCCATTTTTATAATCCTAAGACGAGTAGAAACACATCTTATGTTATTTACTGGCAATGTGGTCTGTCCTGGCTTTCTGTATTTTGTCACCTCGATTCTTCACTGGCGAAAGTGAGTACTCCCTTTAAGCATTTCACAACTTATTGTACTATCCTGAATTTAAGATATCAGATAAAGTTTTTACTGGTGGATTGATGTCATAAAGCAGTAGGCTCTATCCAGAAGCTTTAAGCGAGCACTGAATTGAAGAACGGTTTTTTAAAAAATTGCAATTTTTTTCCCGATTACCTGTATATTTTCAATGTATACCTCTTGCGTATTCTCAGAAGTATTAAAAAAAATGCATTCTTTATTCAGTTACAATGCAAAAAAACTCGCCCTTCGCGGGATTGCTGGGAATTTTAGGGACAGGGGCCCCAGTTACTTCAGTTCACCTCTATAAATCTTGTAATCCTTTTCCACTTTTTAGAGGAGGACTTGTAACATTCAAGAGTTAAGAAAGAACAAGCCACAGGCCAATGTATTTCTGCTTATTCCTTGCATGCTTTCTCCATACGAATGCATCAGTCAATATATGGTGCTATCATGATAATAAATCTTGGATTCTTCCATTCACTCAGTTGACTCTCTGTCTTGGCTTCGTAAACCGAAGATTATGAGTTCCAGATCCAATTCCATGCAAGATACACCGTGTATTACCAACACCTCCTAGTTGTTGGTAATATACACGGTCCTCCTAGTTGTGAGGTGTTATACCAACACTTCCTAGTTGTTGGTATTACTGGCTTGATGTGCGTTAAATTCGTCGAGGGTCAAAAGTTCTCACTCTGGTGTAAAGTGAGAGGGGTATCATGACATGACTCGTATGTCATGATTGTCATCTGAACATGGTTCAAAATTTTGAGTTTTATATGACGTTGAGCTTCGTCTGTACGTCGTTTTCCCCCAATTTAAATTTCTGCCTCTGTCATTATTTTCTGCGTCCCATCCTTTTCCTCCCTACTATTTCCAAATAAAGTCCTACCTGCATGCACATAAATAGTATAAAATAAGAAATGTATAATTGCTACTCAAGATACGCAATAAAGGTATGATTTTTCTCACTTTTATGATAAACGTTTAATTTTAAAATGCAATTACCGATTCCATATTATGTAGTAATGTACTCAAACGAACTTTAAAATTATAACATTTAAAAGAATTTGCATTATTAGCATTTGTAATAATCAAAGTTGTTTATTAAAATTTCCGATTATACATCATTTTTACGTCAGACCCTTGAAAGACATATAAATGGTGCCAATACTGTATTTAGATTGCAGTAGACTTTGTATACAAAACCGAAGTGGCGATTCATTAATTTGTTAATTGACAGGAACGACCGACTACCATCCATTTTTAACGCTTAGGTGGGTACGAGGAAACTAATTAGTGAAGCATGTTGTGCCACCCCTTCACTTCACCACAGCTTTTATGAAGTTGCCTCCCATGGCGACCTTTTCGTGCGTAAGCCGGTTTCTCTAGCTCTTGACTCGGCTCTCCTTTCGAGGCTTTCTTGTGACTAATCCGACCTTGAGAAAAGAAAGATCCTGGAATACCGGGATTAAGTCTGTGTTGAACTTGAAGTGTAACCACTTTCGTCAGGTGACGACGGTTGTAAGGTGACGTCGGTCTGTAAGGTTTTCCCGATGTGGATGGGATTTTGTTTATTTTCGCTGCTTGGAGATAAGACGTGCAATCTGAGTTATAGCACACATAAGGTTTCTGGATATGTCAAACTGGAAATTGCACGGGGCTCTTCAGTTGATTTATAATCACATCAGTTGATGAATGGTATATTTTAATGGTGGTGTAATCAGTTGTATAGTGGCAGATTTCATTATAGTAAAGAAATCGACTGATAAATGATTTAATACGCTGATAATATTGTCCGTGATTTAAAATTTATTTTTTACTTGGAGACGAACCTCGGGTAGGACACCTTGGATAGAAAGTTTAGGGGAGACTACGCCCGCTAGTTTTATATAAAGAAACTACTAAGTGCATTTCACAGGAATGTACAAAAATATATTTACAGCATTTCAAATTAAAATAATGGAAAATATTTTTTTAAAAAAATCTAGGGGTTTTTTTTACGAACTGCAACTTTGTAATTATAGTGGTTTAAATGTAAATGCTTTCCTTTTTTCTGATTAACTAATTTTAAATGGAGTCTATAAGCTTTTCACGCCCGAATTTTCGACTTCCTACTTTATTTAATTTGGACTACAAAGGTCCGTGATTCATTTGCTTCTCTATTTGAGAATTTTCAGTTCGTAGGATTGCATGACCCTTCTGTTTCTTAAACTGTCAGTTATACGTTAAAACATGAAAATTGTGTTCTATATGTTATTATTGCTTTCCGGTTGTAGAAGGTCAAAGACCGCCATGGGATTGTAGGTGTTGAACTTTAATGGAGGTGGCGCATTTATGTTGTTTAAATTGTTTCTGGGTGTATCGTTATACAAAGGCATGCAAGGTCAAACTAAAATTCTTTCTCACATATAATTTTTACTTCTTTGTTGGAAAACCGGCAGTCGGTTAATTGATTTCTCCGGTTCTGGAAGGGACTTCTTGACTATAGCAAAGCAGTTTTTAAGGTATGCTATGAAATTTTTATTGACTTTTACAAGCACTGGTTTTTGTTGCAGTGTGGAACCACACTTGGATCATCCCCTTTTCCTACAAATTTTTTGCATCTCTTATTCCTGTAGCATTTTATTAAATTGGAACTTCATATAGTTTAACCCCTTAAGGATATCTTTTTTTTTGCTATCTATTAAGATGACCCCTCCTATTTTGGAAAGGGGCTGTCGTTTTCATTCATCTAAGAAGGCATATAATACTTGAGATGCGTATGGATTCTATGTAATTTTTGTGTCAAATTATAAAGCTAATTAATGATTAAATTTTAGTTTAAAAGCCTAAAAATGCGATAATTCGATGCACGTCAATATGACGGGCGCAAGACGTAAGGGGTTAAATTTTAGATATGAGAAAGTCGAATGTATGGTTATAGGAGGTGACTGAAAAATCTATAGAAATTACATTAACATAACATATAATGTAATGTAATAAAGTTGTTAAAATCTTTTATTATCATATGATTGTTATTATTATTATAACATTTCGTTATTAACATAACGTAACATTACTTTATTAAGAAATAAATTAGGGTTTTAGTGTCACGAGAATTTTAGAGTATTATCATTTGATTTTGATGCCACAAATATCTTCACGTCTGGATTTTGATCACTTAATAAACCAAGAGCTCATAGATGAAATCATAAGTAACTTTTATAGCTCTATTATTTATATGCCATTTCAGTGGCTCTAAATGCATTGGTAAAAAAATAAGTTACATTAATCATCTATAAAGCGTTTTATTAATGAAACTTTCCATCGTATTTCTCGTTTTTTTTATCATTATTTAATTAATCCTCTCCAGCCCAAATTGTTATTTGTTAGTAAAAAATTAAATTAATAATTAATATGTCTACATAGTGATATATTTTGTGCATTATTCATTTGTACCCAGTTCATGTTGCCATCTCGTAACATGTAAGTGCAATATGAGTGCAGGTGATGACATCTGTTGATTATTAAAATCAGATTACCCCGGCCGGAAAGGGTTACGGATAAAATTTATTTTTATTATCTTGGAAACTCTTTGGAGTATTACAACCGTTCATGTAAATGCAAAAAAAAAGGAAAGCATTTTGTTGTCTTGTGTATGTGTATTTTATTTGGACGCCTTATGTTTTAAAATGCAGTTTTATTGCTGATTCTCAAATATTTGCCATAAAACTTAAATTGTTTGTACTTGCACTTGATGTAACAATAATATTCTTTTAAATAGTCGGTTTGCACGTTAATATCGCATGAGGTAAACCATGGAACAATTTGAATTTCTTTTGTATAAGCGAACCTACCTTGCGTCAGAGCTGAAACCTTTTTCAAGTTGCATTTTTTCCTTATTCGAAGCGATCTTCCTCCAAGTTTTGTTTTTGGATATGTCTTCACACAGTGATTATTTTGGAAGTGGATGTAACTCTTCTTTTCACATGAAAGTAAAAACAGAAACTGTATTTAGAGGATTTATAAATCCATAAAGCTTCCGTACACACAGATCGTGATGCAGCTGCTCTATTGTCTACATTAAATATGAAGGCCGCGTGACGCTAGCTGCTTGTAAGTTGGCTTTTATATCTGTAGGAAACAAAAGCGAGTGATGGAGGTCGAGGCTCATACAATGGTGTTACTTCAACGGATTTTTACTCTCCCTTCCTGTTAAGTGTCTTTTCCGACTATCGTAGGATTATTTTGTTTATAAAAGTTTTCAAGATGATAATTTGATCTTAGTCTTATGAACTTTTAACAAAGGCCACCGTATCCATTGAAGGGAGAAGGAATGCCCACAATGTAGTAAAAGGTAT